>JAHDYR010000049.1:0-11799 GCA_019828565.1 Carpediemonas membranifera | reverse complement strand
GTAAACACATTGTTTGACCCTTCAATAGCACACAGGCGGTGCAGCTTATGGCCATATCTGTCAAGACTTGTGATACAATGCAGCATTCTGGTATAGACGTCAACTAAGAGATTATACGGATCGAATTGAGCGTTTTTGTGCCAGTAGTTGTTACATAGGGCAAGGGATCAATGGGAATGGCTCCAAATGAGTGATCCAACTCTCATCACGCAGCGAAGCATCGCAAACAGCTGTCTTTGCCTAGTATCGAAGAAATTGCGAAGCCAGGGGCGCATTTTCTGAAGAAACGTCCATTCTCCATCACTTACATCTCGAATGAGTGCTCCGTCCATGCACTCGCCACACAGTGAAGACCCTGACCCTGACCCTGGCCCTGCTGACTGTAGAAAGGGCCATACCAACGTCGGTCGCTCGGACCAGGCAGGAGTAGTGCACCTGGCCGTCATCTCTTGGCTGGACAGCCTCACCGTGCCTTGTGGCGGCACTCACCGGGGAACCTGGCTGATGCTAGCGTTTGCTGAGTCCGCGGCAGTTTTACGAACAAACCTCGGATTGCCACGGGAGCAGGAGGATCCACGGGGGTGTACTGTGCTCACAGTTGACATCCCCAGCTGACCCTGCCGCAGCCATTATTTGACCCAGCTTCTGGTGCTGGACAAATCTTGACCACCAAGAACAAGTTGCAGGGGCTCAACACAGTCTTGAGAAGCTGTATATGGTGGCCAGAGTGCCGCGCAAACGCGTCGAGAGCAACGTGATAACGCATATGCGAGCCTGGTCAGCATTCCTCGAGGTGAAATTGTCAGAATATTGTCGATTTCAAGATTTGCCACAGTGAGACCGTCCAAAAGTGCTCATGCTTGGCCGGCTAGGGCCGGCGGGCCTAGGAAGGCTCTTTATTCGATCGATCTTACGGTTGCACAAAATCCCAGTGAGATTTGCGAAAGCTCGTAGATTGCGGCAACCAAGTGATGAATAATGCAGGAGAAACACCGCGGACGCCTAATTCGGAGGGAAATGAAGAGATGATGGATCTATTGCAAGCAACTGAAGAGCACACGGCCTCAACTCGCGCTTTGGAGAGGACAGTACTCACATCCAACGACAACACGTTGAGCGAGATTCAAGCTCGTCTTAATGACACAATCAAGGAAGGAACAACGAGAAGTGTCCACAAATGGCGAGTACGATGGACTGCCGAGCTTCATGCCCGCTTCAAGAGGGCTGTCTTAAAATACGGCATCAAATCGGCGCAGCCCCGGGTGATCCAGGCCGAGCTGGAGGCCATGGGTGTGCCAAACATCACCCGCACCAGTGTGGCCAGCCATCTGCAGAAGTTTCGGCAGCAGGCTGTGCTGCTCAACTCTCTTTCGTCCACGTCCCAGCTGACCGACGCCCACGGGGCTGTGTTCCCGGACTACGTCGCTGTGAAGCCAGCAGTGACCATCAAGCCACGGAACCCCGCACCAGACGCCGCAGCGATCAGGGCCCGTGTCCTGTCTTGTGTGAGGGACCCCGTGCCCACCGTGAGGGACCCCGATCGGGTGCTGGGGGGCGGGGTTCAGCGGGTAGACGGTTAGGTGGTGCATACTCGTAAAATGTGCTGTTACTGGCTGCCGATTGTAGCGGCAGTGGTGGCTGCTCGGGCACACAACATCCTGTTATGGCGACTCAGCTAAACTTGAAACAGCGTCACAGTGTCCCCTGGCCGGTGATCATTATGACTAATAGCTGAAAGCATGGATCCAAAGTCGATGAGGCAAAATGTGATGGTTATGATTTTCCAGATCAACCTCTGGATGTTATCGCATAATCGGATATAAGAAATGGCAAAAAGACAGCCGCAATCTGTGCGCATGTTTGATGATCAGTCACTTGCGATGTCAGTCTTCAGATGCGCGCTCTCATGTCTTCATCTTTTGCTGTTCAGATCCGACAAGATATGGCCAGATATGACTTCATCATCGAATTTATCTGTGTCAATTTCATGTTTAACAGCAATATAATGATTGCTCCGCCCAGAGGCCTCACTCCAGTGGGGTCGGGTCGACGGACGCTGCCACGTCCACGCTCTTCACCAGCAGCACCTTAGCAGCAGAGTTGGGCACAGCGGGGCGGGGCGTCGGCGACTTGGCCGAGTTACTCATGTCGACTTCAAACCACTCGCCCGAGCATGCCCTGAGGAAGACGAGGGTCTCGTGAGACAAGGTGCGGCCTTGGGGTACAGTGGCGGCACTCACCTCGTACGGGAAGTTGTACTCCGTACAGGTTTCACTCTGTGCGAAATTGACCAGGTCGAGTCCCCCCTGGGAGAAGACGACGCGGGTGTCTCCCTCGAAGACGGTGACGAGGAAGGTGCTGGTGCATGCAAGTCCCTTCAGTGGCCGCGGGAACATCAACGGGATTGGCAGAAGACAGTCGACGTCCTCGCTGATCAGGCATGGGAGCAGTCCTCCAAGCACCTTGGGCGGGGTGCCCGCGAAGAGGACCTGGTCGCCGGATAGGAACAGGTTAAACATCGTACACGGAATGACGTCGTCAATTTCCAAAGAATGCTCGACCGGGCAGTAAACCGCATCGGTGTGGCCCAGGCCGAGCTCACCGACCGCGTTGTCTCCTGTGATCAATGTCCTCGCACCGTGGCGCAGGATGGCGATCGTGTCATGAATAATCCAGCTATCTGGTACAAAATCACGGGGCAGCACGGCGGGTGTGAATCTCAGTCGCTCTTCCATCGACCACCCAACCGAGGCCTTCCCCGTGAAGAAGTACGACCGGAACCCCGCTGCCACAATCCCGACTGGTGTCGCGATGAGGGCGAGGCCGGGATCGACGTGCACCAGGGTCGCCAGCCTGTCCTTCCTCCAGGCGGGCAGGCCTGCCTCGTACACTGAGACAGCCGGGCAGAGGCTGAACCTGGCCCTGGTCACGGTGGTGCACGTCGGCCACAGCAGCCCGAGCTGGTCGGACCGGAACTCCTCCCCGAATAATATGTTCCCAGCTGGGGCCCTGCCGTATACTCCCTTCGGTGTGATAAATAGAGCCGTTCCGCAGTTTAGCCCGAAAGCACGAACAACCGGGGGAAGGTCTCGGAGTCGGACAAACCGCGGCGTCGCGTCCATCGCCAGTGTGAGTTCATACAGTCTGCATGCATAGAGACGGTACAAGCTCCGATTCTCTCCAAAATAAGAGACCTCGCCTTCCTTCTCTGCCACCTGGAGGGTGAAGAAGAACTTCTTACAGAGGAACCAGAGGCCTCGGGAGTCGGGCTCCCCTCGTGGACGTAGTTGTCCGGGCGCCGTGATATCCGGGCTGGCCTGAGCTTGCATGAGGATCGCCCAGACGGTGCCCTGGAGCAGGGTGTAGACTCGGTCGGGCAGCTGCCCACAATTGCTCAGGTCGATGTTCATGCTCATCTCTGGGCCGTCAATGAGGATGGAGCGGGCTACGTCGAGGTACGCTTGGGCTTTGGGGGACTTCTTGGGGCGGAAGAAGCCTTTGCGCGAGAGTGAGATTGAGTCCAGGATTTGGACTAAATAGTTGACAGATTCCATTGATGGTGTGACATCAGTCGTTATACGCATTTTTGTTGATGGATCATCTCTTATAGTATCGTTAAAGAGTGTCTTGAAGCAGCATTGAAGCAATGTGGGAATATCTCCAGGAATTGCTGCAGTTAAGGTTTCAGCAATGATGAAAGCTTCCTTAAGAGCATTTTTGATGCCATTCTCGTCAGTAAATTTGGCCATTGACGCGTATGACCAATCGTTGAATCGAGTTGTCTTCAGCAAGTGTCCAAAGATGCACCTCTATTCCTCGAGTTTAAGCAAATCCTCCTAGCCTACAACGATCAGCCCTACAGGTTAGCGTGAGGTGCTAGGAGCGAGAGGGGTCCCGCTGGCACTTAATGGGCGGGGTTGGGCGGGCACTGCCATATTCCTCTCCCCCAAAATGAGGAGCTGCAGTCTGGTAGCTGCGTAGTGCTCATGAAGTGATCATGTCGCATCCCTCGCCTGGCTCTAGCCTCCCGCAGTTTAATGCACACGATTACGGTGGACCATGATACGGCGGCAGCTGCCACTGCAGTCTCACTTCTTAACAACCATAGAACATGCTTCAAGTACTTCGCAACATCGCTAGACCGTTCATAGCAGTCACCAATGGCGTTCTCACCTCCGATGGCGCCGGTGTTTCACTTCGGCGAATGCTCGGTGCTGGTTCCGTCGGCAGTCTGGATCCGCTGCTTATGCTGGACGCGTTTGGCTCCGATAAGCCGCAGGACTACATCGCAGGCTTTCCTCCGCACCCTCACCGTGGCTTTGAGACCGTCACATACCTCACGGCCGGCCGTATGCGCCACAAGGATAACGCCGGGCATGAGGGCGTCATCGAGCAAGGCGGCGTGCAGTGGATGACGGCCGGCCGCGGCATCATCCACTCTGAGATGCCCGAGCAGCGGGACGGTCTCCTCGCCGGCTTCCAGCTTTGGATTAACCTCCCCGCGGTCAGCAAGATGACCCCGCCCGCATACCAGGAGTTTACCGCCGCCCAGATCCCCGTCGAGGTCCGCGATGGCATGTCGACGAAGGTCATCGCCGGGACAACAGACAACGGAACGGAGGGCGTGGTGAAGCAGATCGCCACCCAGCCACTATACGTTGACGTGACCCTGGACCCGAACGCCGTCTACGCACAGACGGTTCCGGAGGGGCACGCTGGCTTCGTCCACGTCATCGAGGGGTCTCTTGTCAACCATGCCGGCAAGGGTCTTGAGAGGGGCCAGTTGGCGGTGCTGGGCGACGGTGACCACGCCTCACTCCGTGCCGGCGACTCTGGGGCTCGGTTCCTGCTCGTCAGCGGCCGGAGCCTGAATGAGCCTGTGGCGTGGCGCGGGCCCATCGTGATGAACACGCAGGAGGAGCTTTACCAAGCCTTCGAGGACTATCAGAGTGGCAAGTTCTGAGCGGAAAGACAACCATAAATAGAGCGTTGATACTTTGCTTCGATACGTCTAGCTCAACGACTTGATTTCAGTCGTCTCTGGTCGACCATAACGAAGGCGCGTCAAATTAAGTGCGTCCAGTAGGCGTTGGTTAAGATCCTAGAGGTCGACCATCAGTGAGTTCCTCCGCATGTGACGTGATAAAGTCGAGGAGCTAGCCTAGACTGGTCGACCCAGGAAGTGGTACGCCGCTCGAGAATTTGCTTCTTCTCAGCTTCACGTGGTCTCCACCCTCAATTATCTGCACCTTATCATATTTCAAGCGGCACGGTTTCTCCATAGCGCGTGACGTTTCGACGATTTCGAATATTTAACCAAGGAGGGAACCACTTTTGAGGCAGTCAACTCCAACCATACTCCGTATAGTCGCTAAAAAGGGTGTCATTCTAACTCTGGCATACCCTCATGCATGTCATCGGTTTTTGGGCGCGCAGGATAAGCTTGTCGATGGATCTCCTGGATGATTTCAACTCGTACTGCGGCCCTATAGATGATGGCGAAGAGCTTAACTTTGAGCTACCACTATCGGAACTCCCCAGTCTCTTTCCAATCGAGTCTTTAGCTCGTCCTTCGGTAGCCACAGCCGATTCACCCGCGGACGACGCTTGGGAGCAGTTCCTACACTATACGGACCAAGCGATAGCTCTATTCGGCGATGGTTTTACTGGCGTTGCACCAGGAATGCTCATCCAGCATCTACAGAGCAACTGGCCCTCACTCGAGACGTACGGCGAGTCTGCGGCCACGACGCTCGTCGACCAGGCCATAATGAACGGCATAGTGCAAGTAGACAGCACTAATGGAAACCTCCGCCCTTATTCGCACGGCCCCCTTGTGTCGTCCCCTCTGGATAACGCAGCTGCTTGGCGCGGCACTCTCCACGGCTGCCCGGACATCGTCGACTTGCTAGATTTCCCGCCGGGCATGGAACAGACCCGCGCCGTGCTCAAAGACCCGTGGGTGTTTCCAGACCCCGTCGCCCAGACGATCACGGTCACGCCGTCCCTTCCCCCGCCGAGTCCAGTCAAGGGCCCGACACCCGACCCGCCTCGTATGCCTGTGGAGGCGACAGCGCCAGTTGTTGAACTCAGTGAGGCTCCTGGAGCAGCACCGATGAGTCCGGAGCTTGTGGCCGTTCTGTTGATGGCGGCAGGTCTGGGGGCGCTGCTGAGCGGAGGCCACGGGCTGGTGGCGGGGGCCGTGGCCGGGGTCCTTGCCCTTCTCTGTTGGCGCGGGTGACCAGGATTCTTTGATGACCGCTCCCTCGAGCCTTGATCTTGAGCTGTACATGTGGACATATAAATGGCAGGCGTTGTTTATGATGACGCAAACCTCCGCTGCCGTAAGAAACACATTGGAACTCAGGTTTATCGGAAGCTTAGTACTCGAACTCCTCCTCCTGCTCCTCCTCGGCAGTGTCGGCGCCGATCTCCTCGTAATCCTTCTCGAGGGCAGCGATATCCTCACGGGCCTCAGAGAACTCACCCTCCTCCATACCCTCACCGACGTACCAGTGAACGAAGGCACGCTTGGCGTACATGAGGTCGAACTTGTGGTCCATGCGGGACCAGACCTCAGCGATGGCGGTGGTGTTAGAGATCATCAGGCAAGAGCGCTGGACCTTGGCGAGGTCACCGCCGGGGACGACGGTGGGAGGCTGGTAGTTGATGCCAACCTTGAAGCCAGTGGGGCACCAGTCAACGAACTGGATGGTGCGCTTGGTCTTGATGGTAGCGATGGAGGCGTTGACGTCCTTAGGGACGACATCACCGCGGTACATGAGGCAGCAGGCCATGTACTTGCCGTGGCGGGGATCGCACTTGACCATGGAGTTAGCGGGCTCGAAGACTGCGTTGGTGAGCTCGGAAACGGAGAGCTGCTCGTGGTAGGCCTTCTCAGCAGAGATGATGGGGCTGTAGGAGCAGAGGGGGAAGTGGATACGGGGGTAGGGGACAAGGTTGGTCTGGAACTCAGTGAGATCAACGTTGAGGGCACCGTCGAAACGGAGGGAGGCGGTGATCGAGGAGATGCACTGGGCGATCAGGCGGTTGAGGTTGGTGTAGGTGGGGCGATCGATGTCGAGGTTGCGGCGGCAGATGTCGTACATAGCCTCGTTGTCAACCATGAAGGCGCAGTCGGAGTGCTCGAGCATGGAGTGAGCGGCGAGGACGGTGTTGTAGGGCTCGACAACAGCGGTAGCGACCTGGGGGGAGGGGTAGACAGCGAACTCGAGCTTGGACTTCTTGCCGTAGTCGACAGAGAGGCGCTCGAGGAGGAGGGAGCCGAAGCCAGAGCCAGTGCCACCACCGAAGGAGTGGAAGATCAGGAAGCCCTGGAGGCCAGTGCAGTTGTCAGCGAGCTTACGGATGCGGTCGAGGACGAGGTCAACGAGCTCCTTGCCGATGGTGTAGTGGCCACGAGCGTAGTTGTTGGCAGCATCCTCCTTGCCGGAGATGAGCTGCTCGGGGTGGAACAGCTGGCGGTAGACACCAGAGCGGACCTCATCGACAACGGTGGGCTCGAGATCGACGAAGACGGCGCGGGGGACGTGCTTGCCGGCACCAGTCTCAGAGAAGAAGGTGTTGAAGGCGTCGTCACCGCCACCGATGGTCTCGTCAGAGGGCATCTGGCCGTCGGGCTGGATGCCGTGCTCGAGGCAGTAGAGCTCCCAGCAGGAGTTACCGATCTGGACACCGGCCTGGCCGATGTGAATAGAGATGCATTCACGCATTGTTCTAAGTAAGCTGAGAGGCATAAATGCATTGATGAAGGGTTGATGTTGAATCATTAGCCAAAAACTGTTGGTTTGAGAACTCTGGAGAACAGGACCAAGATGTTGCCCATTGGCTTAAGTCATCTAGAACTGGCATTCACGTGAGTACTGGGGTTCATCGATGCAGGAACTGAGACAAACGCTTTCGAAGATTGAAGTGACTTTTTTTTCGCAAAAATTTCTGACAAATTTTCTCAACTTCCAGACAAGTCAAGAATCGCATTTTATCATTGAAAAACAATGCAACGTAATTGTGGATCCTGCAAGGACCATCACCGTGAGTCTAACCAACCGGGCCATTAGGAGAGAAAAGATTAAAGTCTGAGGCCCAGATCAGGGGTATCACCCGGCTGATCTGACGCACTGGCGGCTGAGCTCAAGTGTGAGCCTGATTGCGGCGTGCAGGTCGTCCATGGTCTTGGCGTTGCTGACGGAGATCTTTCCCATCATTGTCACGCGCGTGATGACGCCCGCGGGCTTGTGCCACATAATCATGACAGAGTCGCCGAGCTCGGGCGAGTATACGCTGATGTCAGCCGTGATTGCTGCGAGCTTGTCGAGGTCGATGAGCGAGATGGCGCCCTGGCGGTTGACCATCTTGTCTGCGCGGATCTCCTTCATGCGCCAGTCCTTCAGACGCACCTCACCGACCGCCTTCGCGGCCTCAATGCCCTGGATGAACGTCTGCAGCACGGCGTTGTGCGCCTTCGCGGGGTCGGGAACACCGAAAATGTCGAGTGTGCCACGGCCCGTGGCCAGGAGACGGCCGCAGACGGAGTACTTCTGCATGAACATAGTGTTGAACGTCATTGACGGGAGCTGGTCCTTCGGTGCAAGGCTGCAGTGCATGTCGGCCTTCGTCATCTCCTTGCACAGCTTCTCTATCGTCTTGTCATTCAGTTTCTTGCATGAGATCTTGAACTGTGAACGCGAGTAGCCCATCGTGGGCGGCGCCTCCTCACTCCCCATCGAGAACAAGGCTTGGTTTAGTCTGGTCTAATCTGGCAAAACACGCGATGTGGCAGTGGTTGGCACCTCTGGAGAACCTTACCATGGTCACTGGTGTGCCCGTACAAGACGCATTATTATTTAAAGATATAACGCCGTTTCCCTCACCTCATCCTGTGATCTTCTTGACGATGATGTTGACAGCCTCGTCAACGCCTTCCCCAGTCTGCGCCGAGCTAAGAAGGTGCACTCCATTCCATGCCGCTGCCTGCTGCAGACCCTGGCTTTCAAGAACAGACGCGGCGCCACGGAGGTCGTTCTTGCAGCCCATGAGAAAAATCATGGCTTCAGGGCACAGCCTCACCAGCTCGTTGTACCAATACGACATTTCAGTGAAGGACTCGCGGTTGTTGATGTCATAGCAGATGACGGCGGCGTGAGTTCCAGGAAAGAACGTGTCCAGCAGAGGCCTGATCCGCTCATTGCCGGAAAATACCCAGAGGCGGAACATCGCGTGGTTACTGTGTCACAAATTAAGCTCTAAGACCAACTTATTCTCCATCTTGATGTATTTCTCGATGAATGCCGACTCCAACGTCCGTGTGTACTTTGAGCTGAACGTTCCAGCTTGGAAACGCTCGATAAATGCCGACTTTCCAGCTTTCTGCGCTCCGACTAAAACAATCTTGAATTGTTGATCCTCCATCGTTCTGTTGTATGAATGTTGTTGCGCAGTATAAACATAAATATAAAAACTTTCTAAACATGAGCGAAACACCCTCCTTGAAGGGTCTCAGCCTCGCCGAGGTTAAGAAGTTTACGAGGGACGGCGCCTTGTACGCCAAAACCGCCGAAAGTCCCGTCCACGCCGTGCCCCTGATCGACCACGACGTGATCCAGCTCATGCTGGCTCACAGTGAGCTGAAGGCATGGGTTGACGAGGGGATTGAGACGCTGGGCAAGGCCGAACCAGACGCTGCCGTGAACGAAGCGCACCGCACAGCGGTGGCAAAGGAGTTCAATTCGCTGGCCAAAGCCATGACCAAGTACCTCTACGGTACAACGGACAAGCAACTCCGGGCAATCTATGCCCTCAAGCGCCACCACGGCGAAGGGCAGCCGTTATGATGCGACAACGAACACGTTGGAGGCAATGTCAAAGACTCTGAAGACGTGTGGTAACGCTAAGATCCACAAGTAGCAAGGAGAGAAGGTGTTGCAGCAGGAAACACAGAGAGTGATTTAACGAGTTCACCTTGTGAAGAGAGAATTCGTTTACTTGGGGAAATCCGCATAGTTGGACCAAAGGTCAATCGTGGTCAAACCCACGTCACTACCCCCTTCGACGAGAAAAACCCACCTGCTAAAGGAAGGGAAAAGAGGGTACTTAGTACTTGTCGAGGGACTTACGAGCTTTGCGTGCCTTACGCTTGATGATCTCGAGGTGCTTTATGGCACCGAGAGGCTCGTCGGTCAATTCATCGTAGCCTAGCCACTTGACCCGGGCTGAACCCTTTTTCCAGTCGATAGATACTATATCTTCGACTCTGTACTGCTCCTGATCCGACTCAGCTAGCTGCCTCATAAGGTCTTCGCTAACATCAGTCTCGAACTTCATCAGCTTGTCAATATGCGTAGCCTTGAGCCGGTTATCGCTTAGCGACATGAGCTTAGCTCTGTTGTTAGGGAGTACCTCTACCACCTTCCACGGACCTGTGTGGGGTGTGTCAAGTTTTTGAGGGGCTTCGTTCTTCCAGTCCGCCTGTTGTCCCTAGAAGAGAACTGTGCCGGGGCGAAGAGATTGGAACATTTACATAAACTGCGGACGTGGATGCCTTATGACATCCTACCCCCCTTAAGCTTGAGCTTGTGGGACTTGAGGTAGTCACGTGCCGCAGTGACGTGGCGGAGCCCGTCAGCGGGTTCCCATGTGGGATCGTAGTCGCCCTCCCAGCAGACGAGGAGCTGCAGTGTGCCGTTGCGGCGACGGTGCTTCTCGATGCCTTGCACGACGTACGTCTGCTCGTCGGAGGCGGCGAGGTTCTTCAGGCGGCTGAGCCCCGACTTGGTGTTGAAAGGAAGGACCTGGTCTACGTGAGCCATGAAGGGGGCGCTCTCGAAAAGGTCGACCAGCTGAAGGGTGTTGTTGTCCTTGATGGCGAGAATCTTGAACGGGCCGGCGAAGCCATGCAGCTTTGGGGTCTTCGTCCGGTTGAGCAGGACGAGGTCGCCTTCCTTGAAGCTAGTCGGCTGGCGGTCGGCGTTGGCCTTGGCGAGGCGCTTGTCTACAGTCTCGCGCTGCTTCTCGGCCGCCCTAGAGGTCAACTTGGAGAGGTGGGCTCGAAGTAAAGTGATGTAGGCTGAGGCTGAGGCAAGGGGCGAGTCATTGTCGCTCGGTCGGAGGATTCTAGCGACTGTGGAGCTGGGGTCGAGTTGGTCTCCATACAGCATGGCGTGGGGTGTGACCCCAGTGGCGCTGCAGGTGGTTGTGTTCAGCAGCAGCTGAACTACCGGAAGGAGGTCGCTCCAACGGGAGAACTTGTCGAATTGGAGGATCAAACAGCGAAGATGCTTCATGACCTCCGCGTTACGACGCTCTACCAGCCCATTCGACTGAGGGTGGTAGGGGAGGGTGAATTGCTGGGTGATGTCCGCGCTTTCGAGCAGGGCCTTGACGACGTTGCCGGTGAACTCAGGCCCGTTGTCGGACTTGATGAACAGGGGAGTCCCATGACGGGTAATCACCTGGCGCCAGAGGGCCTCTGACGCTGCATCAGCTGTGTTCTCGTCCGTCGCGGCCAACTCAGTGTAGCGAGTAAACATATCGACCATAACTGTGATGTATCTGGAGCCGACTGCGTCTGCCGGGATTGGACCAATAGTATCCACTGCGACAGTGTGGAACGGTTTGTACACTGCTGTTGTGCGGAGCTCTGCCTCGGCGAAGTTGCGTAGGCGAGCTTTCTGGCACTCGTCACATGAGGCGACGAACTCCTCGACATCTGCTGTGCAGCCTGTCCAGGTATAGCCGTCTGCTCTCAGGCGTTCGATGGTAGCCTTGGCGCCGTGGTGTCCT
>JAHDYR010000050.1:0-123612 GCA_019828565.1 Carpediemonas membranifera | reverse complement strand
TTGTGGATCCGTGCAGTTTATGGCTTTATCGACCGGACATCTCCTGAACTGAGCGCCAGGGGGCGGAGGTGGCGTTGGCGTGGGGCGTGGAGGCGCTGGGGGCGGGGGTGGCGTTGATATTGGGCAATTACATAAAGTGCACGGTGCTTGGAATTTCATTCCAACCTCAAAATGGCGGGAAAGCATTATTGGAAGGAACTAGTGGCAGCTATGCGGTTCTTTATACTGCAAAAGCAACCAGCTGTCGTCAAAAGCGCGCCATCTACCATCAATAACCAACATCTGCGTTGCACTCCACTGTTCTCGGTCGTTAATGCACAAAAATCACTAAACAACATCAAAAGGACTGTTCATACGTTATTAAACATTGCTTGCTACTTCTGTTTCATCTTATTGTCGTTTACAGCTGTGTTGTCCTCAACAAATGCCAAGACAGATCAACGAGGCGTTCGCGGCTTCCCGTTGAAGACTTGCCATTGCCAGAGAGAGTGCCATGCCTGGCACGTCTCTCTTCTTGTCTGCCGCGTGAAGGAATCGACCAGGCTGGATTCATGTGCAGCTTATGCAGCAATGGACACTCTGGAGTCAGAACTGCATTTGCAGCAGCTTATTGCTGCTATTGAGCTTACTTGTGGCGCTGTCCCATCAGAAAGAAACAACAGACAGGCCCGAAATATCGCCGCGGTCATTTCTGGTGAGTTTGACAGAGCATTCGACCGTTTCTTGCGCGATCTCTTCGCCGACAGCCCGTCTATCATGAAGAGCTAGATCTCCTGGCGGAGATTCCCCAAGAGCCCATTGAAGATGTGCCTGTCGCGGTAGGAGAAACCGCCAAGCCTGCATCCAAGCTTCAGCCCAAGACCACCAAGTCTGCGAAGAAGAAGGTGCAGACAAAGAAGTGGGACAGCTGGCGCCGCGACGCGCTGGTACGCCTGCCCCGACACAACAGCAGGTCATCGTACCACTCAAGAACCTCAGCCGCCAGGAAGAGACAAGCCTTGAAACGTGGATTCGCAGCGTGCCGAAAAACTCTGCCATTACCATCGATATCTCTGGGATGGATGGTTTCAACGCCAGTGAGTCGACCCTTCACGAGCTGGAACACTCATTCCAGGAGAACAACGTCCGAGTTATTCGGGCCTGGATTGCTTACCAGCTTTGTCTCTACGACTGTTTGTCAAGCCAGAAGATTAAGTATAACGAAAACGTGGCCCCCAGCGACGCCCTGCTCTCAGTGGCTCTTCAGCAGCAGAGGATCTTTGTCCAGGCGAACAAGCAAGGTGCACTTTCCACACGCCTTAACATAACGAAGACCCCCTTCTACAACAACGTTGTGGAGCGTCTGAAACTGATGGGTGAGACAGAAAGCATGATGTCAAAGTTCCACAACATCATTGGTGTCATCATCATCCACTTCGCCGACTTCACTTCCTTGCTGAAGAACCGAATGATCCCGAAGGATAACGATACAGTCAGGGGCTTGAGCACCCTCATTGTTCACAGTCATCTGTGCATGGTTTACTCAACGGCGAAAGATATCCGTCCTGAGATCTACAATGCTCTGACGACAAGCAGTACATTCCCGCCAGACCTTATGGCGTTTGCAAGAATGGCATTTGGTCTCGGACAAACCGCGGCGGTGACCCATGAGTCGCCCGAAAAGCAGAAGCATGCGGACAACACAATAGAGGATGATTCAGAGATCGAGACAAGTGGTAAGAGGGTGAGGACTGAGTAAATGGATTGCAAATGAGTCTTTTTAATGTCTCACCACCTGTTTGGGCCTCAGCGCTGTCGTTCAGGCCAATCCACGTTTGTGGATCCGTGCAGTTTATGGCTTATCGACCGGACATCTCCTGAACTGAGCGCCAGGGGGCGGAGGTGGCGTTGGCGTGGGGCGTGGAGGCGCTGGGGGCGGGGGTGGCGTTGATATTGGGCAATTACATAAAGTGCACGGTGCTTGGAATTTCATTCCAACCTCAAAATGGCGGGAAAGCATTATTGGAAGGAACTAGTGGCAGCTATGCGGTTCTTTATACTGCAAAAGCAACCAGCTGTCGTCAAAAGCGCGCCATCTACCATCAATAACCAACATCTGCGTTGCACTCCACTGTTCTCGGTCGTTAATGCACAAAATCACTAAACAACATCAAAAGGACTGTTCATACGTTATTAAACATTGCTTGCTACTTCTGTTTCATCTTATTGTCGTTTACAGCTGTGTTGTCCTCAACAAATGCCAAGACAGATCAACGAGGCGTTCGCGGCTTCCCGTTGAAGACTTGCCATTGCCAGAGAGAGTGCCATGCCTGGCACGTCTCTCTTCTTGTCTGCCGCGTGAAGGAATCGACCAGGCTGGATTCATGTGCAGCTTATGCAGCAATGGACACTCTGGAGTCAGAACTGCATTTGCAGCAGCTTATTGCTGCTATTGAGCTTACTTGTGGCGCTGTCCCATCAGAAAGAAACAACAGACAGGCCCGAAATATCGCCGCGGTCATTTCTGGTGAGTTTGACAGAGCATTCGACCGTTTCTTGCGCGATCTCTTCGCCGACAGCCCGTCTATCATGAAAGAGCTAGATCTCCTGGCGGAGATTCCCCAAGAGCCCATTGAAGATGTGCCTGTCGCGGTAGGAGAAACCGCCAAGCCTGCATCCAAGCTTCAGCCCAAGACCACCAAGTCTGCGAAGAAGAAGGTGCAGACAAAGAAGTGGGACAGCTGGCGCCGCGACGCGCTGGTACGCCTGCCCCGACACAACAGCAGGTCATCGTACCACTCAAGAACCTCAGCCGCCAGGAAGAGACAAGCCTTGAAACGTGGATTCGCAGCGTGCCGAAAAACTCTGCCATTACCATCGATATCTCTGGGATGGATGGTTTCAACGCCAGTGAGTCGACCCTTCACGAGCTGGAACACTCATTCCAGGAGAACAACGTCCGAGTTATTCGGGCCTGGATTGCTTACCAGCTTTGTCTCTACGACTGTTTGTCAAGCCAGAAGATTAAGTATAACGAAAACGTGGCCCCCAGCGACGCCCTGCTCTCAGTGGCTCTTCAGCAGCAGAGGATCTTTGTCCAGGCGAACAAGCAAGGTGCACTTTCCACACGCCTTAACATAACGAAGACCCCCTTCTACAACAACGTTGTGGAGCGTCTGAAACTGATGGGTGAGACAGAAAGCATGATGTCAAAGTTCCACAACATCATTGGTGTCATCATCATCCACTTCGCCGACTTCACTTCCTTGCTGAAGAACCGAATGATCCCGAAGGATAACGATACAGTCAGGGGCTTGAGCACCCTCATTGTTCACAGTCATCTGTGCATGGTTTACTCAACGGCGAAAGATATCCGTCCTGAGATCTACAATGCTCTGACGACAAGCAGTACATTCCCGCCAGACCTTATGGCGTTTGCAAGAATGGCATTTGGTCTCGGACAAACCGCGGCGGTGACCCATGAGTCGCCCGAAAAGCAGAAGCATGCGGACAACACAATAGAGGATGATTCAGAGATCGAGACAAGTGGTAAGAGGGTGAGGACTGAGTAAATGGATTGCAAATGAGTCTTTTTAATGTCTCACCACCTGTTTGGGCCTCAGCGCTGTCGTTCAGGCCAATCCACGTTTGTGGATCCGTGCAGTTTATGGCTTATCGACCGGACATCTCCTGAACTGAGCGCCAGGGGGCGGAGGTGGCGTTGGCGTGGGGCGTGGAGGCGCTGGGGGCGGGGGTGGCGTTGATATTGGGCAATTACATAAAGTGCACGGTGCTTGGAATTTCATTCCAACCTCAAAATGGCGGGAAAGCATTATTGGAAGGAACTAGTGGCAGCTATGCGGTTCTTTATACTGCAAAAGCAACCAGCTGTCGTCAAAAGCGCGCCATCTACCATCAATAACCAACATCTGCGTTGCACTCCACTGTTCTCGGTCGTTAATGCACAAAATCACTAAACAACATCAAAAGGACTGTTCATACGTTATTAAACATTGCTTGCTACTTCTGTTACATCTCCTTAGGACATTTACTTCTGATGCCTTTTCTGCGCTCTCTTCTCCAGCACCTCTGCCATCTCGAGACCTGTCAGCAGCATTGATCTCATTCCTGCATCACAGAAAGTATCAATCTCTTTTCGTCCGCTCAATCATTGCAATAAACTGCCTGTGCAGTCTTCCGCGCACACCTTTTGCGCACTTATTGGTGCTCACCTGCCTGTATCCCTTGTGGCATGTGTCACAGCTGACGTTCTCGCGTCCATGAAGGTCTCTACCACACACTATGCAGCGCCGATAGAAGACTTGACCCTCAAACCCTCGCTGACAGCAGTCGGTCAGTCTCTTTCGCTGAGCTGCAGACAGGGTGACCTCTTCTGTATCATCTAACAGAAGCGGACTCGGCTTGGCGACGCATTCATGCACGCGCATGATGACCTTGAGCTTTTCAAGACATTCGGCAGCAGTGGGACGCTTCGCAGGGTCGAAGTGGAGCATCTGCATTGCCAGGTCGTACAGGCTGAGACAAGTAGGTGGCGTGGTGCCGCGAATCGGGAGCTCAGAGTTCACATTGACACACTCGAGGAAATCTTTGAAATGTGTCTGTGCCTGAGGTGACAACTGCAACTGCCCACCATAGAATTGGCACCAGTTCAGCAAGCTACCAAGCTTCAGCATCTTCTTCTTCTTCTTGTTGTCGATCTGCGCCATGTTTGCACCCATGTCAGTCACCTTCGCGGCAAAGGGGGACTTAGAGAGACCGTTAACGAGCATCATAATGACAATACCGCAAGAGTAAATGTCCGATGCAGGTGTCACGACATAAGAAGTGACGGAAAGAGCCCCTGCCGTCATGCGCGCGAGCTTGGAGGTGTCGCGTGCAGCAGGAATCACTGAGCGCGAGACAAGGTACTCGTAGAAAAGCTCTGGGGGCAAATATCCATGGGTGCCGCGATACTCGGATGCGAATCTCAGTTGTATGGCCCACCTGTCGTCGCCATTAGCCGGCTTCCTCATTGCAGACCCAAAATCAATGAGGTATCCCTTCTGACTCTTGCTGAAGAGGAAGTTGTCTGGCTTAATATCGCAATGGACAACCCCGTGGTCATGCATGTAGCATACTGCCTGCAGCAGATGCGAAACATAGCGGAACTGCACGCTGGAGTGAGCCTTGCAGATGCCAGCGAAGGGGGTACAGTTGACCAAAGGAGCCATGAAGGCTGGATCACGGTCGACAAAACCTGTATCGACGACAGGGAGGACATGCGGACTGTCCTTGAGCGCTAGCAGGGTGGGAACCTCCATACCATAATGCTCATCAACTTTGATCACGACCTGCAGCTTTTCAGGTTCAAAGTCGTGCAGATATTGTCTACTATTACCAGGTAAGGAAGTAAGTCGCTCCAGCTTGTCGCTATCTAGCTCGAACACCATGCACAGGTAGCTGTGTGAAAATTGGTCTTAAAGTGCATTTCGCGACAGCTAGCTGTACGTCGCAACGAGAGAAGTAGCAGTGGAAAACAAGCCAGGACTGGCTTATGAATGGTGTTTATGGACATCAGCTATGCTCCAATCATAAACTCTTCCTCTTTACAATGTCAGATGAAGGAAAAGACGATACTGTCGGCAGTATCGCTCTCTGAGCGCTCCTCATCAATCACGTTCTCTTGAATCTCCCCATCACCATCTCTGCCCGCCACCTCCCCGCCATGCTCGTCGTGGTCGATCTTTGGTTCCTCATCGGCACTCTTGCATAAGTCCACCTCCTCACCAAAGGCGCCCTCCTCGCTCTCCTCGCGAGCTGGCACCTCGTAGTGCATCCACTCTGCCTGGTAAGCTGGCTCGTCGGACACCGCCTCCTAGTCAGTATCGCCCTCTCTCTCGCCCTCTGGCATCTCTGTCTCGCGAGTCGGCGAGCCGAACTCCGCCTCCTTGTCAGCCTCGCTTTGCCTCTCTTTCTTCTTAGTATCGTGAAGCTCGATCATTCTGGCCTTGAGCCTGTTGTAAAGCCAGTCATCGAGCATCGGCGGCACCAGGTCGGCAGAGCTTCGGATCTCCGGGTTGAGATCGAGGATCGTTGGGCGCCGCGTGGTCGTTAAGTGACTGGACGCCAACTGGTGCCTGAACTGCTCATCGGTCAGGCTGATGCGCTTGTCCTTAATGACCTTCTGAGGCTTCTCCTGCGGTCTGCCGCGGCGCTCTAGCGTGCCGATAGACTGCATCCTATCGGTGGACACGTCGATCCGCTGCGCAAAGCGAAGCATGCGAACCGTCAACCCCTGAACCTTGAGCGCCTCCGATACAGCACTGGCCTGCGGGAATCCCGATTTGAGCGTGCCAAAGCCCATCCAGCTCGGGCACGAGGTAAGGTCTATCGCATCGGGGAGATTACCTTGGAGATACGAATACTCCCAGCCCGTCTGGTTGAGCAGAATGGCAATGGCGCCATACGGGCTGGGGAGACTCTCAACTGATGCAGGCGACACCTCTTCCTCCTCTTTCCAGGACAACGGCTTCGCGGGGTGTGGCAAGTCGAAGTTCCGGAAAGACTGAACAGCCGAAACGATCCTCTTAGCCATAGCAGGCGTCTTTGTAGCGAAATAATGCGCCAAATAAGTCGTAACGTTGTCGCTTCGGACAATCTCGATGCCCTTCTGCATTTCAGCGCCTGTTTCCTGGCAAATGCTGGCCAAAACGTCATCCAGGTGCTTCTTGTACACACTACGCGTCTTCACTGAAACTCTATCAGACCAGCGCTTAACAATATCGTCGTTATTTGCAGCTAGAACCTCCATAACACGAGTTTTCTGTTGGTATTGCAATTTCAGAATTTCGTACATACAAAATTATCAAATACTTGGATTCGACCTAAACTTGGCTCAGATCCGCAATCCTGAGCTGGAGTGGGTTCATGGGAACTTTTTAAAATTTTAAAGTAGTCATGAACATCCAAATTCTAAGACAATCTCCGGTACTGGAAGTAATTCTGAAATTGCAATACCAACACAAGTTATATTTCTGAAAACCGAATACACGGTGATACTGTTATCTATTAGCTCCAGTAGGGACCCAGGCCAGGTTTTGTACACCCTACCCGCTTGCCTCGGAATTCGGACATGCCGAAATTCTGAAATTCGAATACCACCGCCCATTTTTGACGTATGAGATCAGTATCCCATGCCAAACCTCAGGACGGCATTCGTGTACCTTTTCCTGCCCTGTATCCATTATATAACCACCCAATTTCCTTTCACAATGTGCACTTTATGCTCGCAACGAGACTGAAATGAGGATCTTAAGAATAGAAAGAATACTGGCGGCTTTAACGTAGTAGGCATGTGCACAACACTAAGAAACATCAGTATGCGGGCGCAGAGCATCATTAAAGCAACAATTATCCCTAAACAACATCAACAACTATAAGTCCACCAGGACCATACGATATGAACTATAAATGGAGCAAAGAGCAGTATAGATGATTTGAGAGTACCAGGCATAGCCAGAATACCGCAATTCGCATCCCCTGATCCACGTGACCTCCATCTTGGTCGGTATCCAGAGAACGCCCGTCAGACGCTTGCAACGGAACATTTAGGGGGTGCATCCTGAATAGGGCCAGATTTGAGGGACCCTTGGTCTGACATGCCATGACCGAGTACTCTAGGGGCCTCCACAGTGCGTCCCGAGGTACGTTATAGCACCACAGACCTTCCCCCAAAAGCTGACTCCTGGACCCCTTGGCCGGAGCTCGCCGAAACGTGAAAATCGGCGATGATTTCTCCGTATAACTTCATAGGGGGTTATATGGGGCTCTTTTCAGCCGCAGATAACGTCTCTTGGCCATATTAAATTTGCGAAAGGCCCCGGCTCGCTGGCCGGACGATTTAATCAGCATCGGAGAGAATGGACGTGTGGGTAGGGCTAGGGGTGTGATGACGGCTGGTGGTAGTCACGGTATGAGTTCTGACAAGCCGCAGGCGATATACATAAACTTTTAGTAACCATTTAACGTCTCTTGGCGATATACGATGCTAGACTTGTTCACTTGGCTGGAAGAAGCCACTGAGTTCGATAAGAAGGAGCTAATGACCAAGATCAATGCAACTGCAAGCGCTAAAGGCAAATTCGACGTCCTTCGCGCGCTTTTGCTGCCTAGGCGCGATTTACTCGCTACTGTGATCAAGGAACGTACGTTACTGAGCGAAATTGTTTACACAGGTGTTAATCTCAAGCGTATTGCCACGTTCTTCCGCCTCACGCGCCAGGAGACGGAAGATATGAAGAAGGACCTTAAGGCGCAGTTTATGGCGACGATGAAATTGAATGAGGGTGAAAGGGTCACAGGGGAACACAAGAAAACACTGAAGCAGGTCCTCGGCGGGGATACCTTCACGCACCTGTACGACGGCGAGGTGGAGAGCGCGCGTATTCGGGTGAAGAAGAGCATTCGTGAGGCTAGAAAGAAGACAAACGCTAGGCTTGAGTGTGAACTCGCGAAGGAGGAGGACGAGGACATCAGGGATTGTACTCGGGTTCAGATGATGAAGCTGGCCGATGAGGAAGACCGGAAGGAGTTGGAAAAGGAGATGGAATACACGCGCGAGTCCAAGTATGACGTGGTATGGGAGCGAGTGTACGATGAGATCTGCGGTACTCGTCGTGTGCGGGCCCGCAAGGATAACGCCCCCTGTCCCGGCGAGGATCACGCCGACCACGTGCTTCAGCGCTATCTCTGGGCCGACCAGATCGATACTCAGGCGCTTACTGGCGAGAAGACGTTGACCACGAGACTCCCTGCTGAAGCTCGAGTCGTACGTCGCGTGACAGCCAGTCTGATCTCTGCCCAGAAGACGGAGATCCAATCTCTCAAGGAGCAGGTCGAGCGGCTGAAGAAGCAGGTGACTGACGAGAGAAGAGACCATTTTCTTGAGTGCAGGCGTATCCATCATGAGCATGACGTTGGGTACCTTGCTTCCTGCGATGTTTCGTTCGCCGCCAGCCCCATGCCGCCACAGTCTGGCACGCTCTCCAGGACTTCCTGCCCCCGACGCGCTACGAACGAGCCCGAGGCCTCCATGTCTGTGAAGCGCAAGGCCCTCATCATCACGCCCGAGAAGGCCAGGCCTGAGGACTCGGAGGAGGAGTCAGAGGAGGAAGAGGAGCCAGTGGAGGAGGGTGAGGCAGAGGAGGAGGAGCAGGAGGACGAGATGGCTGAGTCAGAGGTGAATGCAGAGTCAGAGGAGAAGCGTGAGGCAGATAAGGAGCAAGAGGCAGACAACGAGGTGGCATTCGAGGCTGAGTCGGACGTTGAATATGTCCAGGTCGACCACGTCGACCCAGCTTCCGAGCAGATGAGGAGCAGGGAAGTCAAGTTTAGAGTTGACGTCGCCAATCAGCTGGAGAAGAGCAAGCAGTGGGTCAGATACAAAACCCTGCCCCACGGCAACTGTATAACACACTGCCTCATGATGATCGAGGGCGTCACGGAGCCTCATGCGTTCAAGAGCTGGGAGACGATGACGAATGAAGAGCAGTGTGCAGCGGAGACGAAGGCGGACAACTACCGCGAGCAGATATACAAGGAAGCGATAGAGATGAACCGGCGGGCCACTCCGGGGTACAGGCGGCCCGAGGAGGGTCTCCGGGACGAACTTTTCCATGAAGTGTGCAGTGTACACACTGTCACGGAGGAGGGCAACATCGGTAAGCCAATCATGCAGGAGAAGTGGTTAACTCAGTGGGCTGTTGAAGCCTGGTGCTCAATGACTGGAAAGTCCGTTGCATACCTCCATGTTGTCCGGGATTTTGACCCAAAGATCGATCCAGTCGTCGGCATGTACGTTTTTAGCAAGTCTGAGGAGGGCAAGGTGACACATGTCGCGTTTAAGCCCAACGAAAACGGCCAGAGCGCCCTGGCGTGTTTTGCCCAACAGTGTCGCGAGTGGGAAATCGAGTATGCGGTCGAAGTGACAAGGGGACACGCCACTCTGCGCAAGGTTCCTCCCGGGCTGAAGAGGAGGAGATGGTCAGTGAAGAAGTAAGAGTAAAGGATTGATATACCGACCGTATCGCTTATGTTTATGTGACTTTGAGGTTGATTCGCGGTTTGTAGGGGGTATGGTGCTATATTACTCAGCCTGCTGTATATGTCTAGTCTACAGCCTGTATGCAGCTGTCTGTGGTGGTAAATATCGTCGGCTGGCCGAGAAAGCATAAACTGCACACTTGTGCATTCGAGTACAGTGACGAAATCCCTCAATATGCTACCAGCAGTGCATTTAATAACCAATATCAACGCCGAGACGCGTGTAGTTCGGAGCCATGTAGTTGTTTGCGCTCGTCTGTCCCCCTATTACCGAAACTGGTGCTGTACTCTAGAAAATCACTAACAACATCAATATCGAGCTAGAAGGCGATGTAAAGAGCCTCATTGGACAATATTATCTTGATTTACTCCTCAGAAACGTCAGGCTCGGGTTCCCGACGCCTGAAAAGATTGTTCTGAATTTCCCCGGTTGTACGACCCCGCCCAGAGAAGGTTATCTCCCGTCGCAAGCCCACAAACCCCGAGGTTTCCCCAGCCTCCAGCTCACGCAACGTATCGGTCAGCGGAACGGTGACAGGCACAGGATACCCGATCCACTTGACAAGGCAGCGACGATTGGCATAGTCCTTGATCTGGACACTCTCGACGGCATAGTCAAGGCTCGTGTCGGTTAACTGGAGGAACTTTTCAGGGCTGCCGAACGTGAATCTATCAACGTCGTCAGCAACGGCCCGAAGCAGCGGCTCATAGATCTCACCATCTAAAACGCCAGTAATACGAGCCTCCGTCATGATGACCCAGACACTGGGGTTGCGCTCACCCACCCATGCGGCAAGGCGATCCAACTCAGTAAAAGTCGGGAAGACACACGCGGTATCGAGGAAATCGTCTAGAGTCGGTGTCGTGTGCTTGGCCCTGACCATGTTAGCGAAGACTGACTGGTGTAGCGGGGTCAAGAGCCTCTCATGAACGCGCAGAGTCGCTATTGCTGCCTCCTCGTTGAATGTGGCGTTGGAGTTCATGCCAAACAACATGCTCTGCACGTTGTACTGGATCGAAGCGCTGTAGCGGTCAGCACAGAGCCTCAGTGTGCTCGTTACCCACTTCTTACCCGCGGGAGACTGCGCGAAAGCAAGAATGACAGCTTTCCGGACCTTTTCCTTCTGAATCGTGATGGAATTGATCTTAAGAGACTCAATAGACTTCATCTCCTTCAGAGCAACCAGTTGATACGCAATATCCAGTTCCATCGAGCGTCAGGGATCAATGAAAATTGTCGGAAGCCGATTTTCGGAAAATTCTAGATCTTTTTGGGTGACATCGGGGATGTGGGCGCCAAGCACGAGGATCCCAGTGATGATGGGCCAGGTAGAAGGACCCTTGAACTTTTGAAAGCAATGAATTGTTGGGATCTCAATTTAGGTTAGGAGAGAACGGCGTCTAAGACATCGTTGATCTCCTCATACTCAGCCTCAGCAAGCATCTTCTCCAGACAGAAGGGGTAGAGGGCCATGGGCTTGCGTCCACGCCAGTACTGCTCGCCATACTCGATCGAGAGGTACTCGAACTTGGCAATAGCGCGATCCGCCAAGTAAAGAATGACGGGAAGACGCTTCTTCTGGTCCCCCACCTGCACATTAACGTAGGCCGTCCCCGGTACGACGTTGTAGAAAGCGGCACCATCGTTGATCTTGTGACAGCCGAACGTGAGGCCGGCCGAGTCAACAGCAAAGTTGTTAGGCTTCTTGAGCCTCGTCACGTAGGTCGTGACTGCACCAGGTTCGGGCTCGGGGATGATCTTGCCGCAGTATATGCCAATGACTGCGTCGTTGGGGATGCTCTTGTTGGTAAGGATACCATCGCCCACTGTCGGACCCATAAGCGCATGCTGAGGCACCATGGCCAGATCTAGCTCGCTGTTGAAGCCATTCTTGTCCACTGTGACGGAGAACGTGGTGCTGTGGGCAGAACGAATGCCTGCTTCATCACAGGCCGCAACAAATGACTCAAAGTCATCAGAGGAGTAGTATTGCTGGTATTCCTCCGCCGTAATCACAGTATCTGCCTTGTTGGTGAGCTTCATGTTCTAGTTCGATTCGGTCACGCCGCAACACAAAATTTGGGCAATAAACAGTCATTTATGCAGCAAGATGCCGTGCGTAGACACGCTTGAGGTCTGGATCACTCGCATGTTCCACCCATTCCATGGTTTATTTAACGGTTTCCGAATGAACGAAAGAGACGAAGAGATGGAAGGATCAAAGCGCCAGATCGTGCATGCATTGATTTGTTACTTCAGCATTGAGCCTAAGTATCGCACTGAAGGCGTTGTTGATGTTCTGAAGCACCGTGTTCACGAGAACGTCGTCGAGATGCTGACAGAGCGCAAGCAAAAGCCTCTTGAGAGCACAAGCGATGTTGTGGTGGCTGCAGAGAACATACAAGAAGCAGCAATCCCGTCTACGAGGCGCTTCGCACGTCGGAGCTGCCAAGTAGATGGTTCTATCACCAGGGAGGGACAGGCATCGGCCGAGGGTGTGGGCAAGGCTGGCGAAGAAGCATCAGGTGAGGGTGAGGGGCAGCCTTCGGCGAGCAAGAAGGACAAGAAGAAGAAGCCCAAGATTGATCTCACCCTTGAGACATTCGATGTTACCGCGGTGCTCAAGGAGGAGCCTTGGTATGGCGGCATTATCGCGCCAGTATCCAGTGCTATGACGACGCTTACTGTCATTCAGTCTGGCTACATGGATGAACACCGCCTGGAACTCATGCTAGAGACAATGACGTCTGGTGCAACACGCGAGATGATGCTGCGGATCATGATTGCTTGGCAGCTGGAGCTGTACACGATCGCAGGGAAGCGTGGAGCGATGCCCGTCGACGATGAGGTAGGGTCGCCCGTCTTGACGCCGCAGCCGAACGTTTACGTGCCGATGTACTGGCTGGGCGCGTTGGCAAGAACACCTAATGTGATGGCATCTACAAGCGCATCCACGAGATGAGTTCCATCAAGACCCACAATGTGCGGCGTAAGTACGCCAAAATGATCAAGTACGCCATTCTCTGGCCAAAGGAGTTCCGCGAGCTTGCAAGTCACCAAGCTGTGCCCCTAACCCTGGCCCATTCCGTGCTCATCTTCAGCCAAGCCTTTGATAACAGGCTGAACGCTGAGCTCGGGCATCTTCAAGACCAGGACCGAGATAAGATCCGGCACAACATTCTGAGGCTTGAGGAAAGCCAGGGTTTGGAGCAGACGAGCGACTTACTCTTCCGAGTCTTTGGTGTCACCCGTCCCGGCACAAGGAAGGCTCAATTGGTTACTCCGGAGAAGCGGGACAACGAGGCTGAGTGAGAGAAGTAAAGTTTGATAATGACTGACAGATCCCTGTTGTTTAGGACGCTTTTATCTCCCTTAAATGAGATTCCGGCAGATGCATAAACTGCACACTTGTGCATTTGAGTACAGTGACGAAATCCCTCAATATGTTACGAACAGTCCATTTAATAACCAATATCAACGCCGAGACGCGTGTAGTTCGGAGCCATGTAGTTGTTTGCGCTCGTCTGTCCCCCTATTACCGAAACTGGTGCTGTACTCTAGAAAATCACTAACAACATCAATATCGAGCTAGAAGGCGATGTAAAGAGCCTCATTGGACAATAATATCTTGATCGTAGCCATTTATTGCTTTCAAAGTTCAACGCCGAGACAAACAAAGGGACAGATGAATCAAAACACACCATTTACAGAACCCGGGGAGGAAACAGCTACGAGGAGGAGGCCCCACGGCAATGTCCGTGTCAAAGAGCGGCCGGGGAAGTGCGCCCGGAGGAACGACAGCGCAAACGCAAGTAATATATTGCAAAATGCTTTACTTGCGCTGGTGCTTCTCATGGGCCGCGCCCACCAACAAGGCCGTCCACTATCACGTGCTCAAGAACACCCCCTCCCAACACCAGGACGTCCTCCAGGACGTCGTTTCTGCTGTCATCCTTTCTCATTGAGCAGTTTAAGAACGAGAACAAGTCGCCACCGAACTGAGCGCTGGAATCGATGAGCAGTGCTAGTTCCTCCCCATCAGCCATCAAAGAAGCCCTTATCTCCGTATTCCGCGCCTCGCTAGTTGTAGCAGCCCGTATCTCCGGGGACGTACCATCCTTGCTCCAATGCGCCTACACCAGGCATTTTGGCGAGGAGATGCCCTCGATCCACAACGCAGAGAGCACTACTGCACCAGCGAGCGCCCCTTCTCTCGAATCCCTCCTCGCCACGCTCTCCAAGATCCCCCCGCTTGAACCAACCGCACAAGTCCTCCTAGATCACGCCCGCTCGATCCTCACCAGCGGCCCCCCGCTGTCCATGAACGTCGAGCTCTCGCCTGGCGATGAGCTCCCGGCAGCCATGCACACACTGAACCAGGGCGCGGTGTGGGCGTGTCTTATGGGTGGAGGGGCCAACCCAGACCTCCAGGACCTCATCCGAAATGCTCTCGCCCCCGAGGGCAAGTGTCTCCGGTTCCTCTGCCGCAAGTTCTTCTTCACACTGAACGTCGCCGAGAAGGACGGCGAGTACTACCAATTCTCAAATGGGAACACACACTACCATCACCGCATGTACATGGGCCGTCTATTCATGCTTCGTCCAGACAACCTCGCCATCTTCATTAGAGCCAGGATGCCCAGGGCCCTCGAGGTCTACAGTTGCAATTGCAGCCATCTTGCCAGGACACCTAAGGGTCTGTGGGCATGGAGCTTGGACTGGCTCTGGAATGCGACCCGCCTAACCTTCACCAGCTGCCCTAATATCGCCGAGCTCGAGGCCAGTCTGCCCCCCTGGGAGAAGAACAGGATGGTGATCGATGTGTCGGAGCAGGCTTGTCGCAGGTTCATCCTCACCCCAGTCGGAACTGTCATGGCTGGAAACGGTGCATGCTTCACAGTTCATGACGATCTGAGAAGATACGTCTTCCACCCAGTCGCTGTGCCCACTGGCTTCATCCCTGATCGGATCATGTATGGAGGGGGGACAGTTATCCTCTCCGCGGGCGATCAGCAGGTAATCAGCGATTTCAACCGCCACTATAAGCTGGGACTTGGACGCGATAGATGTATACGGGGCTTCGAAAAGCTGCCGTTCAGGGTCGACCAGCTCATGGCAGACTGTCGCTGCAACGTCTTCCTCAGCGGCAGTCAACTCCTGTTCGCCGGTGTGGTTCCCCAACATATCGCCCAGTCTGGCCTACTGCCTGAATACCAGCAGCGCGAGAAATGCCTCACAGCAACGCCGATTGCATTCCCTTTGAATGTAAAGGCGGTGTTGTTTTTCCCCTGGCGGCTGATTTGGGTGTCTCCTGGTTGCACCCATATTTGCGAGGACGATTGTACGCTAGATATGCCCTTTGAGGCAACAGCTGTCTATCAGACATATGAGCGTGTGTACGCATTATGCGACACAGAAGGGCAGTGGTATGATGTTGTGGGTGACTGCGATGGCGTGGCTAAGGTGGTCAAGTGCAGCGTGTCTAGAGTGAGATATGCTCGCCTGAAAGTGCACTATTTCCTGCTCAACGAGGTGCCGGAATAAATCGAGTAAATAATTAGACCTTGGAATCATGAATGCCGTGTGCGGTGGGTCCGTGGACGATAGAGAGTGGGCCTGCACGCGGCGTGGCACCAAGACGCCGAAGTCTAGCTGCCGAGATTTGTTGAAGCAGGCCACTGTTGATGCTTCAGCCGCAAGAGCAACAAAGAAGGTGCACGACACGCGTAAGGTATATCTGACGGGAAAGGCAGTGGCCTGGCTTAACTCGCAGATGGAGAAATAAAAGATTCAGAGTCAATGGATATGTTTACAGCTTCATTCATTCCATCTATCGTCAGGGGTATCCAGATCGGACAGAGAGATGGGTCTTTTCAGACTCTGCATCCCCGCTTCGTGCAGGATGCGGTTCGCGGGCCTGACGGTCATGGGGGGACTACCCCAGAGCGAATCAAGGTCCTTGGACATCCGGATAAGACCAGCCCACATCAATATGGGCTGTAGGTTACGTTTCTGCTGTCTCTAGATGCGCAGTGATCTCACTTACCACCGAACATTTCTTTAGAATTTCGTTCTGAAGAAACCGATATGAGCTCTGGGGCGAAGGATTCAGCAGGATACGCCAGCATGATGTTTGAAGCGCTACTGAGGATGATTCCGAAGCTGCAGGAGTACATCGCGAGGTACCGTGGTGACGGTGG
Source organism: Carpediemonas membranifera (assembly GCA_019828565.1). Taxonomy (NCBI): domain Eukaryota; phylum Fornicata; genus Carpediemonas; species Carpediemonas membranifera. The sequence goes on along the minus strand of JAHDYR010000050.1, from coordinate 107,331 downwards.
CGAGATGGATCCGGCTATGCTTTTGCAAGCGATCCTACATCGTGTTCCTGATCTTCACCACGCTGATAAGAGACATATACGCGAGCTGTTGGCAGCTCGAAACTCAATCTGCCACAATCGCGATGTTTCCAGTGCTGACGATTTTGCATCCTTTGAGATGTCGGTCACATGCGTCATGTCGTTTGTGACGCAGAAGGTGGGCCGTGATGACGGCTTCAATGCCTTCATGGAGGCTCTGCACAACGAGGCGAACGGGGGGCCGACCAGGACGCGAGTTCACCCGCAAGCCCCTTCCCGCAGGGACTCCCAGCCTGTCAGGATAGTCGAGAAGCGGGTTGAGGTACCTGTTTACATGACTGCGCTGGGTCCTGATCCTGATAAGCCGAGGATGGTGGGAAAATGCCAGCAGTTTTCGCCGCAGGGTGAGCATGCAGAGACTCAGACTGTGCGAGACCTAGAGGAGGCGTCTACTCAGACAGAGCTGTTGTTTGAGCCTGTTAGTACCCTGCGCACGCATGAATTGTCTCGACGCGTCGTCAAGACCGCGATGTGCGATCTGCTTCGACAGAAGCTGAAGGAGAAGCCACCGACCGTATTCGCAGGGTCATGCGTTGTGTGTGGTGAGTCCGTGGACGATAGAGAGTGGGCCTGCACGCGGCGTGGCACCAAGACGCCGAAGTCTAGCTGCCGAGATTTGTTGAAGCAGGCCACTGTTGATGCTTCAGCCGCAAGAGCAACAAAGAAGGTGCACGACACGCGTAAGGTATATCTGACGGGAAAGGCAGTGGCCTGGCTTAACTCGCAGATGGAGAAATAAAAGATTCAGAGTCAATGGATATGTTTACAGCTTCATTCATTCCATCTATCGTCAGGGGTATCCAGATCGGACAGAGAGATGGGTCTTTTCAGACTCTGCATCCCCGCTTCGTGCAGGATGCGGTTCGCGTGCCTGACGGTCATGGGGGGACTACCCCAGAGCGAATCAAGGTCCTTGGACATCCGGATAAGACCAGCCCACATCAATATGGGCTGTAGGTTACGTTTCTGCTGTCTCTAGATGCGCAGTGATCTCACTTACCACCGAACATTTCTTTAGAATTTCGTTCTGAAGAAACCGATATGAGCTCTGGGGCGAAGGATTCAGCAGGATACGCCAGCATGATGTTTGAAGCGCTACTGAGGATGATTCCGAAGCTGCAGGAGTACATCGCGAGGTACCGTGGTGACGGTGGCGAGATGGATCCGGCTATGCTTTTGCAAGCGATCCTACATCGTGTTCCTGATCTTCACCACGCTGATAAGAGACATATACGCGAGCTGTTGGCAGCTCGAAACTCAATCTGCCACAATCGCGATGTTTCCAGTGCTGACGATTTTGCATCCTTTGAGATGTCGGTCACATGCGTCATGTCGTTTGTGACGCAGAAGGTGGGCCGTGATGACGGCTTCAATGCCTTCATGGAGGCTCTGCACAACGAGGCGAACGGGGGGCCGACCAGGACGCGAGTTCACCCGCAAGCCCCTTCCCGCAGGGGCTCCCAGCCTGTCAAGATAGTCGAGAAGCGGGTTGAGGTGCCTGTTTACATGACTGCGCTGGGTCCTGATCCTGATAAGCCGAGGATGGTGGGAAAATGCCAGCAGTTTTCGCCACAGGGTGAGCATGCAGAGACTCAGACTGTGCGAGACCTAGAGGAGGCGTCTACTCAGACAGAGCTGTTGTTTGAGCCTGTTAGTACCCTGCGCACGCATGAATTGTCTCGACGCGTCGTCAAGACCGCGATGTGCGATCTGCTTCGACAGAAGCTGAAGGAGAAAGCCACCGACCGTATTCGCAGGGTCATGCGTTGTGTGTGGTGAGTCCGTGGACGATAGAGAGTGGGCCTGCACGCGGCGTGGCACCAAGACGCCGAAGTCTAGCTGCCGAGATTTGTTGAAGCAGGCCACTGTTGATGCTTCAGCCGCAAGAGCAACAAAGAAGGTGCACGACACGCGTAAGGTATATCTGACGGGAAAGGCAGTGGCCTGGCTTAACTCGCAGATGGAGAAATAAAAGATTCAGAGTCAATGGATATGTTTACAGCTTCATTCATTCCATCTATCGTCAGGGGTATCCAGATCGGACAGAGAGATGGGTCTTTTCAGACTCTGCATCCCCGCTTCGTGCAGGATGCGGTTCGCGTGCCTGACGGTCATGGGGGGACTACCCCAGAGCGAATCAAGGTCCTTGGACATCCGGATAAGACCAGCCCACATCAATATGGGCTGTAGGTTACGTTTCTGCTGTCTCTAGATGCGCAGTGATCTCACTTACCACCGAACATTTCTTTAGAATTTCGTTCTGAAGAAACCGATATGAGCTCTGGGGCGAAGGATTCAGCAGGATACGCCAGCATGATGTTTGAAGCGCTACTGAGGATGATTCCGAAGCTGCAGGAGTACATCGCGAGGTACCGTGGTGACGGTGGCGAGATGGATCCGGCTATGCTTTTGCAAGCGATCCTACATCGTGTTCCTGATCTTCACCACGCTGATAAGAGACATATACGCGAGCTGTTGGCAGCTCAAAACTCAATCTGCCACAATCGCGATGTTTCCAGTGCTGACGATTTTGCATCCTTTGAGATGTCGGTCACATGCGTCATGTCGTTTGTGACGCAGAAGGTGGGCCGTGATGACGGCTTCAATGCCTTCATGGAGGCTCTGCACAACGAGGCGAACGGGGGGCCGACCAGGACGCGAGTTCACCCGCAAGCCCCTTCCCGCAGGGACTCCCAGCCTGTCAGGATAGTCGAGAAGCGGGTTGAGGTACCTGTTTACATGACTGCGCTGGGTCCTGATCCTGATAAGCCGAGGATGGTGGGAAAATGCCAGCAGTTTTCGCCACAGGGTGAGCATGCAGAGACTCAGACTGTGCGAGACCTAGAGGAGGCGTCTACTCAGACAGAGCTGTTGTTTGAGCCTGTTAGTACCCTGCGCACGCATGAATTGTCTCGACGCGTCGTCAAGACCGCGATGTGCGATCTGCTTCGACAGAAGCTGAAGGAGAAGCCACCGACCGTATTCGCAGGGTCATGCGTTGTGTGTGGTGAGTCCGTGGACGATAGAGAGTGGGCCTGCACGCGGCGTGGCACCAAGACGCCGAAGTCTAGCTGCCGAGATTTGTTGAAGCAGGCCACTGTTGATGCTTCAGCCGCAAGAGCAACAAAGAAGGTGCACGACACGCGTAAGGTATATCTGACGGGAAAGGCAGTGGCCTGGCTTAACTCGCAGATGGAGAAATAAAAGATTCAGAGTCAATGGATATGTTTACAGCTTCATTCATTCCATCTATCGTCAGGGGTATCCAGATCGGACAGAGAGATGGGTCTTTTTCAGACTCTGCATCCCCGCTTCGTGCAGGATGCGGTTCGCGTGCCTGACGGTCATGGGGGGACTACCCCAGAGCGAATCAAGGTCCTTGGACATCCGGATAAGACCAGCCCACATCAATATGGGCTGTAGGTTACGTTTCTGCTGTCTCTAGATGCGCAGTGATCTCACTTACCACCGAACATTTCTTTTAGAATTTCGTTCTGAAGAAACCGATATGAGCTCTGGGGCGAAGGATTCAGCAGGATACGCCAGCATGATGTTTGAAGCGCTACTGAGGATGATTCCGAAGCTGCAGGAGTACATCGCGAGGTACCGTGGTGACGGTGGCGAGATGGATCCGGCTATGCTTTTGCAAGCGATCCTACATCGTGTTCCTGATCTTCACCACGCTGATAAGAGACATATACGCGAGCTGTTGGCAGCTCAAAACTCAATCTGCCACAATCGCGATGTTTCCAGTGCTGACGATTTTGCATCCTTTGAGATGTCGGTCACATGCGTCATGTCGTTTGTGACGCAGAAGGTGGGCCGTGATGACGGCTTCAATGCCTTCATGGAGGCTCTGCACAACGAGGCGAACGGGGGGCCGACCAGGACGCGAGTTCACCCGCAAGCCCCTTCCCGCAGGGACTCCCAGCCTGTCAGGATAGTCGAGAAGCGGGTTGAGGTACCTGTTTACATGACTGCGCTGGGTCCTGATCCTGATAAGCCGAGGATGGTGGGAAAATGCCAGCAGTTTTCGCCACAGGGTGAGCATGCAGAGACTCAGACTGTGCGAGACCTAGAGGAGGCGTCTACTCAGACAGAGCTGTTGTTTGAGCCTGTTAGTACCCTGCGCACGCATGAATTGTCTCGACGCGTCGTCAAGACCGCGATGTGCGATCTGCTTCGACAGAAGCTGAAGGAGAAGCCACCGACCGTATTCGCAGGGTCATGCGTTGTGTGTGGTGAGTCCGTGGACGATAGAGAGTGGGCCTGCACGCGGCGTGGCACCAAGACGCCGAAGTCTAGCTGCCGAGATTTGTTGAAGCAGGCCACTGTTGATGCTTCAGCCGCAAGAGCAACAAAGAAGGTGCACGACACGCGTAAGGTATATCTGACGGGAAAGGCAGTGGCCTGGCTTAACTCGCAGATGGAGAAATAAAAGATTCAGAGTCAATGGATATGTTTACAGCTTCATTCATTCCATCTATCGTCAGGGGTATCCAGATCGGACAGAGAGATGGGTCTTTTTCAGACTCTGCATCCCCGCTTCGTGCAGGATGCGGTTCGCGTGCCTGACGGTCATGGGGGGACTACCCCAGAGCGAATCAAGGTCCTTGGACATCCGGATAAGACCAGCCCACATCAATATGGGCTGTAGGTTACGTTTCTGCTGTCTCTAGATGCGCAGTGATCTCACTTACCACCGAACATTTCTTTAGAATTTCGTTCTGAAGAAACCGATATGAGCTCTGGGGCGAAGGATTCAGCAGGATACGCCAGCATGATGTTTGAAGCGCTACTGAGGATGATTCCGAAGCTGCAGGAGTACATCGCGAGGTACCGTGGTGACGGTGGCGAGATGGATCCGGCTATGCTTTTGCAAGCGATCCTACATCGTGTTCCTGATCTTCACCACGCTGATAAGAGACATATACGCGAGCTGTTGGCAGCTCGAAACTCAATCTGCCACAATCGCGATGTTTCCAGTGCTGACGATTTTGCATCCTTTGAGATGTCGGTCACATGCGTCATGTCGTTTGTGACGCAGAAGGTGGGCCGTGATGACGGCTTCAATGCCTTCATGGAGGCTCTGCACAACGAGGCGAACGGGGGGCCGACCAGGACGCGAGTTCACCCGCAAGCCCCTTCCCGCAGGGACTCCCAGCCTGTCAGGATAGTCGAGAAGCGGGTTGAGGTACCTGTTTACATGACTGCGCTGGGTCCTGATCCTGATAAGCCGAGGATGGTGGGAAAATGCCAGCAGTTTTCGCCGCAGGGTGAGCATGCAGAGACTCAGACTGTGCGAGACCTAGAGGAGGCGTCTACTCAGACAGAGCTGTTGTTTGAGCCTGTTAGTAGCCTGCGCACGCATGAATTGTCTCGACGCGTCGTCAAGACCGCGATGTGCGATCTGCTTCGACAGAAGCTGAAGGAGAAGCCACCGACCGTATTCGCAGGGTCATGCGTTGTGTGTGGTGAGTCCGTGGACGATAGAGAGTGGGCCTGCACGCGGCGTGGCACCAAGACGCCGAAGTCTAGCTGCCGAGATTTGTTGAAGCAGGCCACTGTTGATGCTTCAGCCGCAAGAGCAACAAAGAAGGTGCACGACACGCGTAAGGTATATCTGACGGGAAAGGCAGTGGCCTGGCTTAACTCGCAGATGGAGAAATAAAAGATTCAGAGTCAATGGATATGTTTACAGCTTCATTCATTCCATCTATCGTCAGGGGTATCCAGATCGGACAGAGAGATGGGTCTTTTCAGACTCTGCATCCCCGCTTCGTGCAGGATGCGGTTCGCGTGCCTGACGGTCATGGGGGACTACCCCAGAGCGAATCAAGGTCCTTGGACATCCGGATAAGACCAGCCCACATCAATATGGGCTGTAGGTTACGTTTCTGCTGTCTCTAGATGCGCAGTGATCTCACTTACCACCGAACATTTCTTTAGAATTTCGTTCTGAAGAAACCGATATGAGCTCTGGGGCGAAGGATTCAGCAGGATACGCCAGCATGATGTTTGAAGCGCTACTGAGGATGATTCCGAAGCTGCAGGAGTACATCGCGAGGTACCGTGGTGACGGTGGCGAGATGGATCCGGCTATGCTTTTGCAAGCGATCCTACATCGTGTTCCTGATCTTCACCACGCTGATAAGAGACATATACGCGAGCTGTTGGCAGCTCGAAACTCAATCTGCCACAATCGCGATGTTTCCAGTGCTGACGATTTTGCATCCTTTGAGATGTCGGTCACATGCGTCATGTCGTTTGTGACGCAGAAGGTGGGCCGTGATGACGGCTTCAATGCCTTCATGGAGGCTCTGCACAACGAGGCGAACGGGGGCCGACCAGGACGCGAGTTCACCCGCAAGCCCCTTCCCGCAGGGACTCCCAGCCTGTCAGGATAGTCGAGAAGCGGGTTGAGGTACCTGTTTACATGACTGCGCTGGGTCCTGATCCTGATAAGCCGAGGATGGTGGGAAAATGCCAGCAGTTTTCGCCGCAGGGTGAGCATGCAGAGACTCAGACTGTGCGAGACCTAGAGGAGGCGTCTACTCAGACAGAGCTGTTGTTTGAGCCTGTTAGTAGCCTGCGCACGCATGAATTGTCTCGACGCGTCGTCAAGACCGCGATGTGCGATCTGCTTCGACAGAAGCTGAAGGAGAAGCCACCGACCGTATTCGCAGGGTCATGCGTTGTGTGTGGTGAGTCCGTGGACGATAGAGAGTGGGCCTGCACGCGGCGTGGCACCAAGACGCCGAAGTCTAGCTGCCGAGATTTGTTGAAGCAGGCCACTGTTGATGCTTCAGCCGCAAGAGCAACAAAGAAGGTGCACGACACGCGTAAGGTATATCTGACGGGAAAGGCAGTGGCCTGGCTTAACTCGCAGATGGAGAAATAAAAGATTCAGAGTCAATGGATATGTTTACAGCTTCATTCATTCCATCTATCGTCAGGGGGTATCCAGATCGGACAGAGAGATGGGTCTTTTTCAGACTCTGCATCCCCGCTTCGTGCAGGATGCGGTTCGCGTGCCTGACGGTCATGGGGGGACTACCCCAGAGCGAATCAAGGTCCTTGGACATCCGGATAAGACCAGCCCACATCAATATGGGCTGTAGGTTACGTTTCTGCTGTCTCTAGATGCGCAGTGATCTCACTTACCACCGAACATTTCTTTAGAATTTCGTTCTGAAGAAACCGATATGAGCTCTGGGGTGAAGGATTCAGCAGGATACGCCAGCATGATGTTTGAAGCGCTACTGAGGATGATTCCGAAGCTGCAGGAGTACATCGCGAGGTACCGTGGTGACGGTGGCGAGATGGATCCGGCTATGCTTTTGCAAGCGATCCTACATCGTGTTCCTGATCTTCACCACGCTGATAAGAGACATATACGCGAGCTGTTGGCAGCTCGAAACTCAATCTGCCACAATCGCGATGTTTCCAGTGCTGACGATTTTGCATCCTTTGAGATGTCGGTCACATGCGTCATGTCGTTTGTGACGCAGAAGGTGGGCCGTGATGACGGCTTCAATGCCTTCATGGAGGCTCTGCACAACGAGGCGAACGGGGGGCCGACCAGGACGCGAGTTCACCCGCAAGCCCCTTCCCGCAGGGACTCCCAGCCTGTCAGGATAGTCGAGAAGCGGGTTGAGGTACCTGTTTACATGACTGCGCTGGGTCCTGATCCTGATAAGCCGAGGATGGTGGGAAAATGCCAGCAGTTTTCGCCGCAGGGTGAGCATGCAGAGACTCAGACTGTGCGAGACCTAGAGGAGGCGTCTACTCAGACAGAGCTGTTGTTTGAGCCTGTTAGTACCCTGCGCACGCATGAATTGTCTCGACGCGTCGTCAAAAAAATGAAATGAGGATCTTAAGAATAGAAAGAATACTGGCGGCTTTAACGTAGTAGGCATGTGCACAACACTAAGAAACATCAGTATGCGGGCGCAGAGCATCATTAAAGCAACAATTATCCCTAAACAACATCAAGTACCATAAGTCCATCAGGACGAAACGATATGAACTATAAATGGAGCACTGAGCAGTATAGATGATTTGAGAGTACCAGGCATGGCCAGAATACCGTAATTATCGTCCGTTGATCCACGTGACCTCCATCTTGGTCGGTATCCAGAGAACGCCCGTCAGACGCTTGCAACGGAACATTTAGGGGGTGCATCCTGAATGGGGCCAGATTTGAGGGACCCTTGGTCTGACATGCCATGACCGAGCACTCTAGGGGCCTCCACAGTGCGTCCCGAGGTACGTTATAGCACCACAGACCTTCCCCCAAAAGCTGACTCCTGGACCCCTTGGCCGGAGCTCGCCGAAACGTGAAAATCGGCGATGATTTCTCCGTATAACTTCATAGGGGGTTATATGGGGCTCTTTTCAGCCGCAGATAACGTCTCTTGGCCATATTAAATTTGCGAAAGGCCCCGGCTCGCTGGCCGGACGATTTAATCAGCATCGGAGAGAATGGACGTGTGGGTAGGGCTAGGGGTGTGATGACGGCTGGTGGTAGTCACGGTATGAGTTCTGACAAGCCGCAGGCGATATACATAAACTTTTAGTAACCATTTAACGTCTCTTGGCGATATACGATGCTAGACTTGTTCACTTGGCTGGAAGAAGCCACTGATGCCTCCACGCCCCACGCCAACGCCACCTCCGCCCCCTGGCGCTCAGTTCAGGAGATGTCCGGTCGATAAGCCATAAACTGCACGGATCCACAAACGTGGATTGGCCTGAACGACAGCGCTGAGGCCCAAACAGGTGGTGAGACATTAAAAAGACTCATTTGCAATCCATTTACTCAGTCCTCACCCTCTTACCACTTGTCTCGATCTCTGAATCATCCTCTATTGTGTTGTCCGCATGCTTCTGCTTTTCGGGCGACTCTACATGAGTCACCCTTGCAGTGGACGTGGTTGTGGAGCACCCCCAGTGTCTCCACGTCCGCCACCAGCGCCAGATCCGCCACCATGCCCTACATCAGCACATTTGTGTATTTACTTTGTAAATTTATCCTATTGCTATTGAAGCAATGCGTTTCGAGAACTGGGAAGTCGTCATCACCTATGGGGCGGACAGTTCTCTTGGATATATCATCACCGCTGTCTTAGACGAGTTTCTGCTCCGAAACCGCGACAAATCGTTTCGTTTAGACAGCAAGGAGCAGTGCTTGCGCATTCTCCGAGATTTCCTGACGTCATGTCCACTGAGGGTGACACATAGTGATGCTACGTTACGTAGTGCAGTCGTTAATGCTGATTGGAGCGCATTGATGAGGAATCACAGCACTGCTCATGTGACTGTTACGCGAGTCGACAACGAGGCGAAGACGAAGAGCCTATACACGGCCATGGCAATTATCTGTGCCGTCGAGTTAGGGAAGAATCGCTACGACCGACTCCGCCATGCATTTGTTTCAATGGCCTCCGACATGGGAGTTCGCCTTGGAATTCACACTCCACCGGTGGTAGACAGTCTCCAGAATCTTGGGTATGACCTGCTGTCCATCCCAGCCATACGATCTGTTATATCAGACCCAACACTGATCGAGGACGTCAACGCGTTCACTCCTGAGCAGCCCGATGTCTCTGGGCGTGATGGGGTGTCTAACCAAGAGCTTCAATGTCAAGCAGGAGCCGGTTTCACGCGTAGCGTGGAAGTCGCGGAGGCTTTTTACGTCCTATATGACCCAACCACCCACACCGACCTGCAAGAGACTCTCGATGAACACGACTGCCTCTTCGCTCACCACTTCGAGAAGATATCGGGGGAGTCACGGCTATACATTTCGCATGATGATCCATCCAAGCTGCCGGAGATTCAGAGATTATGCCGGAACATGGGCATCATTCCGCGTGGAACAAAGAAATCTCACCGGATGGTGATCAGCGCTCTGTCCTATGACCCTGTCGCCCAGATTAAGTTCATGCTGAAGTTCCCCGACCGAGTTCAGCGCGATATCAAGTCAAGCAAGTTCGTTCAATCCGTCACTATTAACCCGGAGAGCCGACAGGAGGCTTATGGTCTTGAGATGCTCCTATGGTTTGATGGATATCGGGCCGACTGTACGGCGGTCAAATATCGCATAATTGATCGCGAGGGAGCAGCCCTACCACAGAAGATTACCCCACCCATGACGCTTCTTACATTTCAGGGCACAGAGAAGCTCATTCCTTCGTTCTTTGATGATGTACAGCGGCTAATGAACAAGCTCATTGGTATCCCCTTCGCATGTGGTGACAGTTCGTTGCTCCCACGCAGCCGTGTTGTCATCAGCCTGCTCGGGATCTGCGGCGATCACAAAGCGTTGCAGATTGTTAGTGGCGTCAAGCGGGGACGATACTACCGCTCTCCATTCTCCTCCCTACACATGGGAAAGGTCGCAAGCGACCCGTTTGCCAATCGTTGCGATCGCTGGACAATCGCAGATAGCATCCGTCTTCGTGACGCTGGTGGCGTGAAAGACATGACACGGTTTGGGTCCCGCGATGGTCACCGAGATGTCTGACCTATGCCAACGAGATAGATGGCCCACTTCACGTGCTCACAAAGTACGCTGATGTCACGTTCATTCCACCTGTCATGCATGTGAGTCACTATCTTATGAAGGACTTCTGGACGCTGCTTGGCCTTGTCAAGGTTCAACACGCTGGTCAGAACGTGCACACACTTGAGCAGATTGAAAAGCTGTTCACGCGGACAACTGGCTGCAACGAGCAGAGCTGGAACAGACGAAAGCTCGCGACACTAGTCAACGAGCACCTTGAGGAGTTTGACCAGTCACTCCAGCCCTTCATACTCCTTACAGCCAAGTTACAGGCGTTGTATTACTCCTCTGACCACGTGACACACCAGACAATCGCTTTCCATCACGCGGCGTCCTTTTCTACGTTCATCATGTTCCATGTCTTGACGTTGTTCTATGACCTTCCATCGAGTCGCTCCTCGGTTGCTACGACGCTCAATGATGGTCTCAGACTGACTTACTCTCCCAAGTTTACCGGCTCGCTATATCTGAATGCAGTGGTGTCAGTTCTGCCCAAGGTTCACTCGAAACTGCGGCTTCCGATGTTCTATTTGCTTGAGGAGTACTTCGAACGTGATTTCCTCATCAATGCCCAGTTGCGAGTGGACAAGCATCGATCTTGGGTTCTCGGCTTCCTGGCTCAGAAGACAATGGTCGGTCGTGTCCTTGCTCACTACACCCGCCGTGGCTCATCAAGAAAGCATGGTATGGTGTTGCCGATTGCAAGGCAGTGTAAGTCTGTCACATTCTGCTCGTGTCTATTTGATGCCGACCGGTGTGCCGCCTGGAGAAATCGTCTATTAACTAAGGTACCCAACTGGGATAGGAGGCGAGCCAACAGTCGCTGAATGCGCTGTTTAGTGGATGGGTCAAGGGTATCTGTGAGGAGCCGGAGGAGATCCGGGAACTCATCACTGTTGACGAGACAGCCAAGACGATTTGTGTAAGGACGGCGGACAGTGGTCTGGATGAGACTCTCTGCATCTGCAATCTGTGCAACAGTGAGCAGCGAGCGGAGGAGCTGATGAGGAGGACTGGGCACAATCTTCGCCCGAGAAGATAGATAGATGGATAATCGGAGTATGTATATAAAGGGTTCTTTATGTTTACACTATCTTCACCAATCTACAGTCAATTACGTCTATTGCGAGCGAAGAACAGCTTTCAGTAAGAAATTTGAGGCAACTGTCAGGTAATTCTTAGTAACGTCGTCGGCAATGGCGTAATAGTCATCAATTTCAGTCAAGTGACTCAGCTTAACGCGCATTTGCTTGATTTCGGCGATAAACTCGGCCCGCTTCATTCGTTTGTCATAAAGTGCATTCCGGCCATATCACAAGTTTTCTTCATCACAAGGCACGCACGGGGGTGTAAGCGGGACCGAGGCTACCACCACAGCCTCTTCTGAGCCGATGGATACCTTTTGTTGATTTGCCAGAATTGACCAAACGACGAGGAATGCTTGATATGCCGCGTATGGATGATTTGAAGAAGAACTGAAGGTGAAAGACAAAGATCATAGAAATACACATCATGCGGCTCACTTTTGGAGACATTGGAGGTAAATTAGCTTTTAGGATCGTTTTTCGTTTGCCAGGCAAAGTTTTGAGTGTTTTCTCGAGAATACTCGATGCCGTATGCAATCTTGCTGCTATTTGATGCAGAACAAAGGTTGTTATGTGACACAGATGTTCTCACTTGCTTTCGGCCTTCTTTGTTGGCGAGCAAAAGCAAACTTCTTTGGGAGCAATTCCCAAAAGTCGCATCTTTACGCACCCAGGAAATTTTATCTCGGCATACTGGACCAGTGGGGGAGGCACGGCAGTCTATCCCGACCCTAGATGAACCATGAGACAGTTTTTCGACGAGAGTTTGTGCGATGCCACTGACTTCGCGAGTGAAGGTCTTCAGCATGTTGTACGGATGTCTAAACGATGCCTTGTGCAAGTGCAAGGCGTAATACGCTGTAGTTTAATTGTTTGAGCGCGTTCATTTTTTCTTGCAATCGTCCTTTTTTCATGTATTCCGGGACTTATTCCGGGACTTTAAGTCCCGGTTAAAGTACCAGAAAAAACAGCATGGAGGCAAAGGCGATCATCCCCTACATCGTTTATACGCTCCTACCGACCCTCGACATGGGATCGAGACTGAAGATGGTGCGCGACAAGGCATCCGGCCTTAGATTCTTCGGCCCAGCCGTCGAGCACCGACTCGCCGTCTTCAAGCTACGTAGGATCCTCAACGCTTACGATCCATGCGTCCCAGACATCGAGGCACTAACCTACAACTCGACCGAGCGCTTACTGGGGTCGATCTTCCTCAAGGGCTATAGCAAGGACGCCGAGGCTCTTTACGAGGACATCATCGAGGACCCAGCCGACTCAATCGACGATCTTCTTTCTCGCCTCGAGAACCTCGACGTCGATCACGACGAACGCGTTATTGTCCCGTGGCGGGCGTTCGCGGTAACATCCCAACCCGCCGACCAGAAAGAAAGCGGCCGTCGCGCCCCTGGCAAGCAAAAGCCGACAGTACTGCCCCATACAAGCGATCCCTATCTCCAGTTCAAAGACAAGCACAAGTATGCCATCCCACAGCACTTCAACAAGTGGTGCAAGTCTCATGGGTGGAACAGTAACCATACGACAGAGTCATGCAGGTTCCTCGCACGGCAGAAGGACAACCAGTCCAAGGGCACCTCCGGCTCCTCTCAGCCGCGGAAGAACGACCAGAAGCAGACCAGCGGTACGCAGTCCGACCGTCGGGCCGGCAACATGTTCCTGAGGGACTCCTCAAAGCTTCGCAACTCGCGCGGCCAGCGCGACGTCCATGAAGTCGACAACAACGCCTCAGATGACGCCGAGTCCGAGGACGAAGGTGACGTCTATGAGGTGGGGGCTGTTGAGATCGACAACGACCCCATCAACGTCCCGGCCACGATCAACGGTGTCCAAATCAAGACGAAGTTCGATATCGGAGCCTGCGTCTCAGTCATCTCGGAGCCCGCACTAGCGAAGGTCCCGAATTACCAGCTCATCGACACCTCAGTCGAGCTCTTCGGCGCCGGCGACGAGGTCATCTCCATCGGTAAGGCCGCAAAGGTCGACATCACTCTCCCGTCTATCGATGGCAAGACCGTGCAGGCCACCGCATTGCTGATGGTGATCCGCGCCAAACGCCGAAAGGTCCTGATCGGCCGCGACCTCCTCAGAAGGTTGGGCTACCTCATGAACGACAGACTGCTGAAAGAAAGAAAGAAAGAAATTTAACGTATCCTGTACACCTGTGTAAATCAGGGAATTACCAGTTTGCACCACCCCATGTCCCCGGGAACGCCTTAGCGTGTTGACTTCCCTTCGTGAGCGAGCCTGATACTACGTTGGGGGCGTTAGCACCATCACCGTCAGGGTCCAGCTGGTAAGGCTGGGTAGTCCCTTGCATGTTGACCTATCAACTGGCTGGCCCGATACCCCCAAAGTCGGGATAACCCAGGTCTTACTCTTGGGGGTCCTTCGGGCCCCCGTTCTGCCTGGCACCCGCAAGGCCTTGCCCTGCACACCCGCCACCGGGGCCTTCTGCTCGGTTTCCCCCCTACAGGGCTCCTCTCAGGGATATGTTCTCCATACCATTCGACCCAGTTTGCAATTTTTTCAGGCACCCGCCGAAGCGGTTTCGGGCTTGGCGTTTGCCGTACCACGCAATTGGGCCAGTTATGAAACCCACCGATCATCGCTGGGTAGCTATATGATTCACGGCTGCGTTCGGGCTCTTCCACACTTTCCGTTCCGGCATGGATCCCCTCCTCAAGGATTTGTTCCCTATAGGGCTTCTTCCTAGCTTCCGGCTGGTTCCAAGTTTTGGGTGCCGGGCCGTTCGGCGCAGCTCTGATTTGGTCCAGGTGCCGCCCAGGTGGTATTGTTGCCTTATGGTTACCCTCCTGTTTGGCTGCTGCGCCCCGATACCTCGCACGTACGTGTATACATGTGCATACGTGCCCCGCCCCATGGCTCTGGGTTATTTCTTATACGTGTGAAGAGTGTGCCGGTTCTGCCGGCTGAATGTTGTCTACGTTCCCAGTATGGGTGAGCGTTTGTGTGTTAGCGAGATTAGTGTTCGGGTTGAGTCCCCCTTCCGCGGCTGGGTGCTACCGGGATACGTGGGCTTGCGTCCCCCGCTGATCCCAGGAGCGCTCCGCTTCGGTTGAGGCGGGGGTTGGGTCCCAGTTTGACCCTGGTCCCAGAGGTCATAGGATTCTGGGATGGTGTACTTACCCGTCTTTCCGGAGGTTCAGAAGGGCACGTCTGCCGTTCTGCAGTCCCTCTCTGACGGTATGGTCCTCGCTGCGGAGGAGCCAGAGCATTTCCAGGATTGCTCCTTGAGTTGTACCACTCCGCCTCCTGCCCTTGCCTTAGGGCGTGGTACTGTGTGCGTAGATGCGCCTCCGCCAGGATGTCATTCCATCCTTCTGGGCGTTCTACCGCCTTGCATTGGCAGATGATGTGGCTTTGTGTTCCCAGGGGCTGGTTGTATGCCCATTCTGAGAGGATTTTGGTGGTTTCCGCCGCGGTTCTGGTGACAGTGTACAGGCGAGTAATGGTGTCACCTTCTGAGTCCAGGGTACATAGGGGGCAACACCGCTTGATCCTGCTCAGGAGGGCTCTGGGGCTGGCCGATCGCGCTCCCAAGTATGGCTCTGCTTCTGCCACTGTTGCTGGGGGGAGGGGAGTGTGTTGGATGCAGTCATGATTACTCTCTTGACTTCCCGTCTGGTTATCATCTCACCCCTTGATCATTCCTGGTTTCTTGGGTCTCTTCCCTTGCTGCATGCTGAGGATGACTTCCGGGGCTAGTACTGTTGCCACCCCTTTGGCCGTTCGGCTCCCGGTGTGCAGTAGTTCTTCTGCTGTGAGGGTCCAGCCTCCCCTCTTTGCTCTTTTCCCCTGGCGGGCATCTCCTCCTGTGTGCCCTGGAGGACGCTCCGTCGCCATTGGTAGAGGCGATGTAAGACCGATCCTCTCTCCGCTGTCGCCCAGTCCAGATTCCCTAGGGGGTCGGACGGTCCGGGTCGTGCGCAGACTCATAGAGCCTCACCGCTCTCTGCCCCATATCTGCCTCCCAGCACATCCATCCCATTAGTACACGGGCGGCTCCTCCTCCCCCCGGTCCTGTGCTCGCCATTAGGCCGCGCCAGTTGTTCCAGATGGCTCTTCCCCTGAGTGCTTGGCCCCAGATCTCGATCCCGAACTCGATCTTGGGCCAGAGGAAGGTTCTGAGGATGGATTCCGAGGTGGCGGCCGGGGTGGATCCTTTGGTCCACCCTGCTCTCTCTTGCCAGGGCTAGGTATTTCCGGGATTGTGACGTCTTCATTTTGATGCATGCTGCCAACGGATTCTTCCCGCTGGCTAGCCAGAGTCCCAGATACCTTGCTGAGTCTGACGCCAGTGTGGGAGTTCCTTGGATGCTGACCGCTGCAGTTACGTCGGTACTTATCACCACACTTTTGCCTGGGCTGGTCTGGAGTCCATGGGCTTCACTACCCTGACCACTGCGTCTGTGCCTTCTTCGGCGAGCTGCGGGGTCTCGGCTGAGATGCTTGTATCATCTACAAACATTGCAATGAGGCAGTTTTTGGGCCTATCGTCCGTTGGAGGGAGGCAGGGGTCCGGGATCTCTATGCCGGAGGTACAGTGCCGCCTGGCTTAGCCAGTTAGCTGTGAAGAGAATGAACAGAGTGGGGGCCACCACACATCCTTGCTTGACCCCCATGTTTGTTCTGGACCATGTGCTTGCCCCTCGTACCGAGATGTACGTTTCTGTAAGTGTATTTCGGATGGCCCTCGTCAGTCTTGGGTGTACCCCCATGAGCGTCAACTTGTTCACCAGCAGGTCCCTTGGGACCGTATCATATGCTTTTGCTATGTCAAGTAGGACGCTGGTACGGTTTCCGGACTGGTGGAGTTGGGCTAGGAGGGCTATGTGATCCACTACAGTTTTCCCTTTCATGAACCCAACTTGCTCTCTGGGGATGAACTTCTCCACCGTCGGCCTGAGGCGCCATTTCAGTATCCTCCCGTAGGCTCTGTATAGGAGGGGGGTGAGGGAGATCGGTCTGTACGAGCTGGGCGTGAGCTTGTCCTTCCCAACCTTGTGGATAGGCGACACCGCTGCATACTTCCATGTGGTTGGCATGGTCCCGCTGTCGTATACTTTCGCGAGCAGGACTGTGATTGCCTCGTACGCTGACTCGGGGAGGTCCCTCAGACAATCTCCAATAATCCCGTCCAGCCTCCGGCCGAGGACTTCCTTATGGACTTGACCGCCGCTGTCACTTCTTCAAGCGATGGCGGATGGTCCTCCATGTCCGTTTCCGGCTCGGTTTCCCAGGTGGGTTCCCAGGTGGGTTCCTTCCCGGAGCTTACCTTCGCGTACTGCTCCTGGAGGGAGTCTGCAATCTCCCCTCTGCCTTGCTAGAATCTTTGTTTCCAGCCTTCAGCATCACCGGGAGACCGGCGTGCTGCTTCTCGTTCCAGAAGCGGAACACTTGGTTTGCGAGGATCCTTTTGTCGTTTTGTACCCATCACGGATCCAACCTCAACCTGCTCATTCCAGTCATGTTGGAAGGTCCTCCATGATCTGCTCAGTGCTCCGTTGAGGGACTTTTTGATATCTTTGGCGGCGGTTTTGCTCCAGGTGGAGGTTTTGGCCAGCCGTTCCCATACCCTCACTAGGGATACGTTCCTGGTTTTCTACAGCGAATGGGTGCCTTCTGGAGGTAGCAAACCCGGTGGACAACCATTTCCTTATGAGAGTCTCCATCTCGTCCACTGGTATTTTGCTGTCTAGTGGTGGCCACTCTTCTAGCTTGGGCCCTGTTCTCCTGGGTTTGACCAGCCACGCATCGATCCGTGGGATTTCCAGTCTCTTTGATATCTCTGGTTTCCCTGTCGGGTTGCTATCCCAGGTGAGCTCTATGGCTTTGTGTGCCGACCCCCAGTGCCCGATTGTGGTCTTGTCTATTACCCCAACAACCGGGTTTTGGATACCCCCCGTTACCGCTGCATAAGTCTATTGTGGACGTTCGGGAGTTAGTCCCGTACGTCGGTGCAGTTGGTGCTATTGGGGTGAGGTTCCATCGCTGGAGGGTCATCGCAGTTGCTTGCCTGAGTTTCCCCTGGCCTCCCGTTCCAGTCCCCGATGATGATGATGTCACACCCCTCATAGTTCGCGACGGTTTGCTCTAGCATCCGGTCGAACTCCTCAATCTCGGGTCGTGCACATCCACCATCGGGAGCGTAGATATTGATGACTGCCGTGGCCCTCGATGCTTTGAGGATGCTTACTTGGATTCGTGGGTTCGTCCCGTCGGACACGCCTACGTCCCATTCCGCTTTGGAGTGCGGGCTAATCAGTGTGGCCAGTCCCTTTGTGGGTCGCTTGCGCGTTGCCTCTAATGGCTTGACCTCTCCCGCACAGGCGTACTGGAGATCTACCCAGCAAGGGATGGTGGTATTACCGTACCGCTTGGTTTCCTGGAGGAGGATCGCATCAGTCCTTATCCTCTTGCGGATGGATAAAGCTATGGATCCGCTGTAATCGTTTGCGCCCGCTAGGTGCCCTTCGCTGTTTAGCGATATTATTCTCATTCAGGTTGTTCTGACATAAACTGCGGGAGTTACCCTGCGCGCACTAATCTGCTCTTTGTAGACATTCCCTTTTTGGGCGTACCTTTTGGTGGGTTGCTGAGGCCTCTAACCGAGCAGTCGTTTCCTTTTGGGCAGGCTTGTGCCTGTATTCCCTTAGTTCCCGGCCTAGGGCATACCATTCCCTTTCACAGTCGGGGCCTCACGATGCTTGTCGGCATTGCTGCCGGTCTCCGCTTAGCTTCCTTCCTCGCCGCATGGCAGGACCATTACCTAACGAGCTTAGGTGGGAGCGACAGTGGTTGTTGCCCCTCCCAAGGTTGGAGTTACAGCCTGCCGGACAGGCAGGGCTCTTTTTACCTTTTGGTAACCCTGCTCCCCGGCTCCCTGTGGGGCACAGGGGTTTGCTGAAAAAGAATGTGTTGCATTTTTGCTCCCGCCGGAATGGTTCGCCGGTGTCCATTTGGACTTTAAGGCCCTACTAGTCACAGCCCGGCCATACATGCTGGTTCATATATACACTTTTAGCTCAGACTTATATCACACTACCCTCTGCACCTCTTACTTATGATTGTTTCTACTCTCCTTCCTTCTCCTCGTCTTCTCTTCCCTTCCTCAGGTCAGACCTGAAGTTATCCATCTTGGCTGCTAGGGTGAAGCTGAGGGCTTCGTTGGTTGCCGAGAGTCGGGCCGCGCGGCTGAGTAAGTCCTCGTTCTCTTCGGTTAGAGACGAGCACTTCTCCGTTGTCTTCCCTGAGGTCCTTCCGCATTCTCGTCCAACGCAGCTTGGGCTGCTCTCCGGGCTTCCCTGTTCTTCCCTCCAGCTCCTGGCTTTTGGCCTTGAGCTCGTTGATGGTTCTGGCTGCAGCTTCTTCCAGCTGTTGTCTGACCTCTGCTTCTCGCCGGGCCATGGCTTGGTCCAGCAGGGCCGCTATGCTCTGCCCAGGTCGGTGTCCTCCTGTCGTGCTCTTTTGGGCTGCAGGTCCTCTTGGTCCACCTGTCTGACCTGGCGGGTCTTGGCTGATGGGTTGGGGGTATGGGGGGGCACAGCTCTTAGTTGGAGGGGGCCCGGGCTCTGTTCGCTCTGTCCTGCTACTTTGCGGTTGTTCAGTGACAATTTGCTCGCGTGGAGGGCCATATAGGCCCCCTATGCCGCCATTCGGCAGGTAGACCTCCGTCCTCCTGTGGAGCATCTTGGCGAGTTCAGTAGCCCTTCGTCTCACCTTTGTTCGAAGCGCCTGCTTCCTCTCGGTCCTCAGTCTGTTCTTGGCGTTAGTGCTGGCGCCTTCCGGGAAAACACAGTTCAGCGTGTCCCATGGCTTCCCCCCTTTTGGGTGTTCCACGCCTGAGCCTCGCCAGGGCGAGTTTGCCTATCCAGGAGGCGCTCCTCAAGGTGCCCACTCGCCTCTTCCCTCTTCTGCTGGTTCATCCGTGATACCCCAGTCCCGGGGGGAGGAACGAGGGGAGGAAGTTGATGGAGCCTGTCTCCGGGTCGACACACATGTTGGCCAGGGAGTTCTCGATCGTCGGCTGGGACCTCCGTGAAGTAGTTGAAGATCTTCTTCCTGGCTTCTCTGCCCATGTGGCCTCCAGCTATGTCGAATTTGTGGACGGGCATCAAAGACGCCGCTTGGGATAGGGTCATCGTTTTGGTGTCGCTGACGTCTAGAGTAAGCATCTTTTCCGCGTCTATTTCCGTGGGCTCCCCCCTCAGGTTCGCCCAAGGGAAACCGTCTTGGACAGCGCGGCGGCGCCCGTTCCACTCCGAGTGGATTTCCAGGAGGATGGGTCGCGCTGGTTCGCCTACTCTCGCGAGCGATTCTGGGTTTCCGATGATCACGGCTGTTCCTTCCAGGGCTCTGGTGATACCCTTTCCGGAGCTGAAATCGTTTTCCTCCCAGTTGGTCATGATAATCTGGCCCCGTTTGGGGTTCTTGGTGCCAAAGAGGTTGACTTGTTGGGACAATGGGGTTAGGCGACCGGCCGCCACGGTGCCGAGGCCGTGTCTGGCGTTGACTTTGGTCGCCAGGTCCTTGTATTCATCATGGTACGGCGACTCCCCGCCCATGAGCATGCTTCCTAGGGCTGTGAGGTGGGCTTCTACCTGCCCCCAGTCCCAGCCTGGGTTGTTCTCATCCAGAACGCTGTTGCTAGTCTGGCGTAGAATATGGAGACATCTGCTAGGGCGCAGTGGCAGTGGTGGGGTGCGTGCTTGTGATAGGGGCACACCACTTTTGCCTCCGGGCGCTGTTGGTACCTTCTGGTCCAGGTCCGGCCCAGTTCGGACTGGGGTCGGGAGGGGAGGCCGGTGAGGCTCTTCTCCCCACTATTGGGGTAGAACCAGGTCAGCGTGTCGAGGATGTTGGGGAAGATCGTGTTGAGGTCAGTTTCATCCATGAGGCGTAAGCTTAGCCAGGTGCGGAGGTTCCCGTCTGGGACGAACTTCTCACTGGTCAGGATGCTTCTCTCAGCCTCGACTCCCTTAGCCACGATGTGGACGTGGGTCTTCTGTGGCCCCGAGTCGTCTTCCAGTCTCTTCAGCTCTGTAGCCATCTCGGTGCACCATCGCTTGGCGTGGGGGAAGTCTGCTTCGTATCCCTTGGGGGCTTTGCCCGTGGTGACGTCGACAAACGTAGCTGGTGGGCAGCCATGGATGTAGTGCGTGGCCCACAGACATTGGTCCAGGGCATCCACTGTGATGTCTTCCCCAAGCATCCCGTGCATGTAGTAGAGGATTTGCTCGTTAGCTGGGTCGAAAATCAGTGCCGCCCCTTCGCAAATGATGGCCTCGTCTCCTTGGTTGGATCTGGCTCTTCCTTCCTCAAAGTCCACCATAGCGATCAACTGCCTGGTGGTGTTGGCTCGTTGGGTGATATTGGAACGAGGCGGGCTAGCTTCCCATGCTGGGCCCGCATGTGCCCTTGTTTGGCGTGGTGGGTGTGTCATCAGGGCCGGAAGTCCTGCTGCCGCTCGGGCCCAGGGGGGTTTCTTCTTCGTTAGTACCCAGGGCTCCATGAGATGCCCCGTCCCGTACGGGCTCTATAACTTGGGTCTGCCCCGTTGTGAGCCAGTAGTTAGTGATGTTGCGCGTCAGAAAGGAGGCAGACACCAGTTCGCGGGCAATCCTCGCGGGTGGGGGCCAGAGACGCCTGGTCTTATCCCATGCCGACCAGAGTTCGGGGAAGCCGGGGACTGACCACCGTTGGATGAGGTCTCTGACCTCCTCCCTCAGGTCTGCCTCTGCTGCCGAAGGCTCTTCTTCCAGGGGTGGGGTGGGAAGACTGGCCTCATCACACCCTCGGTTCTGCTGTAGATGAGGATCTCCTCGACGGGGCCCTGGGTCCAGATCTGGATGGGCGTGCCGTCTGGTCTGCGGAAACCTTTCCTCCGGGGGGTGAGGGGCGTGGTAGCCTTGCCCTTTGGTTAGTTCCCGGCCTAGGTCGGCCCAGAGCTTCTTGTTTTCGCGTCCTAGTGAGGGGGAGCCCTCTGGCTGCAGCTCCCGCGGAGATGGCGTGTCCGGCGGCATGGAGGAGCCACATTGCAGCCTCCATCCCGTACTTGGTCTGGATGCCGTTGCCTGAGATCGAAGAATGTCCTGCAGCTTGCAGCGATGTTGCCACGAGCTCTAGGAGGAGCGTCCTTGCGACCTTTCCCGTTCGGGCAGTGAAGTCCGTTGCGTCATCTCTGGTGAAGACCATGGCAACGTCCCTTGTGGGAATAGCCGCATCTGCTGAGGCTCTGATGCAGTCCCATTCGTCCGGTGTGGCCAGTTGCTTGCCCAGTGGCGTTAACGACTCCTTGATCCCATTTGGGGTGGTGTTTGCGCAATCCAAGGCGTCTGGGACGCTTTGGGAGCTGTTCGAGGTCATTGTGTGGCGTGGTCTCGAAAAAGTCCCGGTTATGGATTCGGCCGAGATCAAGGCCCTCCTCCACGGGGAGAAGTGATGGGGTGTGTTGCTCACTAGCTGGTGCCGTCTGGCTCGTCCGGTGGGGATGTGCTACGTACTTGGAGTAGTCCGCCTGGACTCTGGGGTAGAACACAAATTTGGGGGACCCTGGGCGAAGCCGGCTTAGTGTCTCCGCCTGCTCTAGGTCCAGCCGGTTCCCTTCAATGAATAGCCAGTATGGCTGTTGGGCGGCTTTTGTGTACCGTCTCAGGAGGGGAAGTGATGCAAACAGCTTCTTGGCCCGGCTTTTCCGGAGCTCCCCTGGGCCTTCCTTTGCTGTAAAGCTTCCCTGTTCTGGGTCTACAATCTTGTCGTATCCTATCGCGTTGCCGAGCTGGATAATGGACGTATTTGCTTTTTCCCTTCTGGTTTTCCTGAGATCCCTTCTGGGTGCAGCCTTAAGGGCGAATAAGCCATAAATCATGCTTTCTTCTCTATCTGGCATGTCCCTGTTGGGATATTCCCCTGTTTCCATTTGGAGTGGCAAAAGGCGGGAAGTGCACTTTTGCCAGCTTCTTGGAGGGGCTTGAGGAGGTTTGGTGGAGGTTCCAAGGGGCGCCAGCCAGCGATGTCCTGGTCTTGTATGGCTCCTTTCCCTTCCTCAGGGCGGATGGTTCAGGGGCGAGGTATGCGAGGTTTGTTGCGGACCTTGTTTCCACACAAAACATGTCTGGCGAAAACCCAAAAGGGAACCTTATTGCAGGGACAGGGAGCATCGCCCCACACGGGGCTGCTGTCCCTTATTCCCCCATGCGTCCGTTCCATCTCTCCTTCCACCTTCACGCCTCCTCCTGGCCATTCGGCCGGCGCCTCCGCTGCCCAGCGGTCCCCAGAGGGGGAGGTGCATTACCAGGGGTTATGCACTCCGATCCCTATCGAGTCCTTGGCCCGAGTACGGCCTGGACTCCGATTTCGGGGGCGCCGCCTCTTTCCCGGGAAGCAGGGCCCTCTTCGCACTCCGACGGGGGATCCCATATTCCCCTCCGGGCCCCAGGGTAGTCCCTTGCCTTGTGGCGGCAGGGGCTTCACCGCTCCTTCTCGGGAGTCCCCGACTCCTGGCCCGGCGACTCCTCGGGGTTGGGAGGCGCATTTCCTGCGGACCATAGCTGACGATTTTGCCCAGGTGGACGTCCTGGCCAGCCGGTGGCGGGAGCGTGCCGCTGCCTTTTCCTACCTGGCTCAGAATTACCGTGACGAGGACCTGAGTCCCCACGAGTCTAAGTCGGCTCGGGGTTTCGACGCTGAGCTGAGGGGCCAAATGCGGGTCTATAAGCGCCTTCGTGCTCGCATAGACGCCCGGCTGCACCAGCTGGTTGCCATTCACGCCCCTCGTCCTGTATCTTGTGGTCGCAGCCCGGTTGTTTCCTTCCTGGGTCGCGTCACTCCCAAGAGGTTGTGAGTCCTGGTAAACACCGTGATGGTTTATGCCTTTTGGCTTCGGCTGGGCGTTTCTTGTGGGGCTGTGGACGGGGCCCTCAGCGCTCCCGGTCTGTTGTCCGGTATGGCTGGTGTACTGGGGGCCTGTTGTGGTGGCCCTGTTGCCTATGCCGGCGGCGGGCGGCGATCCCGGCTCTCGTGGCGATGACGTCCACAAGCCCGGTCTTGGGCGGCATGAGAGCACGGGCGCCGGAGTAGTGTGGCCCAGTGGCCTCCCAGTGAGAGCCTATTGGCCGCCGGTCCCGGTGCTCTCGGGTTACTTTGCCATATGGCCCCAGTTAAGTTGTCTGAGGCAATCGTGTCGCAGTGCCTCTGGGGCCTACTGCAGGTACCGGTTACGGTAGGGGTTTCAATCATAAAGGTGGCGCAGTACGCTTGTTCGCGTTGATTTCCCTTGTGGGTTTGTGCGAGGAGCGTTTAGTTGCGTCTGGTCCCCTTGTGGGTCCCAGGAGCATGGGCGGTAGGTTTTGTTTGTTGTTAGAGTACTGTGTATTCTGTCAACGCGAGGTGAGGTGGTGCGCACCTCACCTGGAGCAGCCAGTTGTCCTCTGCCGGCCCGCTCTGGCGCTAACCTGCTTCGCAACGGGCGATCTCCTCCGGGGAGCAATTTGCTTCCCCAATGTGCCCTATGGCTAGTGGGTTAGGAGAATACTTCCCATTTCTGCTCTCGTGCCCCAGAGCAGACGAACTCTTGGTCCTGAAATTACCATTTGGTGGATGCTGGCGCCGCGGGGCACCGTCGCTCGCTTCGAGCTCGAATAGCTTTCAATGAGATCCGATAAATCCCGATTGCCAGCTTTTGGCCTTTTTCCGGTTGGTTTCGTCAACTTCCCATACCGGACATTTCAACTGAACGACAGACTGCTGATCCCGTCATCCGCCACCATCTCCGACAACGACAATCTGCCTCCACACCCGTATCTCGACTCCTGCACAGATGAGATTGATGTTGATAACGAGTGGAAGAAGGTCCGAATCCCTTACGATGACAATCCAGACCTCACTAAGTGGCTCGAAGGCTTCCTATACGAACGCCGCGAGCTCTTCGGCGAGCTGCCAGAGGACGGCAGCGAGTTGCGTCCACACAAATCACCCTGAAGCCTGGCGACCACAGGCTCCCGAAGGCAAGACCACGCCCCCTTAAGGGTTCCCAAGCGTCCAGCGCCGCCGCTGAAATCGACAAGATGCTCCAACAAAAAGTCATCCGCCCAAGTGACTCGCCGTACTCATCCCCACACGTGATGGCGAAGAAGAAGAACGGTGAGGACAGGTTCTGCGTCGCGTATAACGTTCTGAATGAAGCCACCGAAGACGATCGCTACCCGACACCAGATATCCGCTCCTTCGTCCATGAGGCAAGCGGCTGCTCACTCTTCGGCACGCTCGACCTCCGAAGCGGCTACTGGCAGCAACGTATGGACCCCGACAGCGTCTCACTCACCGCCTTCACTATCCCAGGCGGTCATTACGAGTTTCTTCGTACCCCCTTCGGGCTCAAGAATGCCCCGGCCAAGTTCCAGAGAGCGATGGACGAGGTGTTGGAAGACTGCAAGAGCTCCAAAGCCTACGTCGACGATATCTTCACTTACTCGCACACGGAGGAAGAGTTCAAGAGCGCCATCACGGATCTCTTCGATCATCTACTGGCGGCCAACGTCAGACTGAAGGCCGACAAGTGTGCCCTCGGCCTCTCCGAGTTGAGGTGTGCGGCTTCATCGTTAACGAGATGGGCAGATCCGTTGCCCCCGCTCGAGTCCAGGCCATCCGCGACCTCTTTCCTCCGACCACCACGTCGGAACTCCGTCGATCCCTCGGCAAGTTCAACTACTTGTCGAATTACATTCCCCATCTCGCCGACGCCGCAGCACCTCTCAACCGGCTGCTTAAGGGCTCTCCGGGGAAGTCGTCCCCGTGGCCTGGGGCGCCGAGCAGGACGCCGCTTTCGCTAAGATGAAAGACCTGGTCACCGAACACTCGGCGCTCGCCCTCCCAGACTTAGACAAGCCCTGGACCTTGGAGACCGATGCCTCCTCAGTAGCGATCGGCGGGGTCCTCTGGCAGGGCGAAGGAGTTGAGAAGGTTCCCCTCGCTTTTTATTCCAAGACCTTGGACGAGACTCAGCAAAGGTGGTCGACCGTCGAACAGGAGCTTTACGCGATCATCCACTGTGTAACTCGACCGGAGTTCTCAGCCCTCCTTAAGATTAAGCCGTTCTCTCTCAGAACCGATCACCGGAACCTTATTTGGCTCCTGAGAAAGACGGACGAGGAGGGCACGAAAAAGCTTACTCGCTGGCGCCTGACAATGACCGAATACCCCTACTCCATCGCCCACATCAAGGGCGTCCACAATGTCGTCGCCGACTCGCTGTCCCGTCCTAGCAGCGTCCCAGAGGACCGAGACGACCTCAAGGCCGCTATCGAACAGGTCTCCAGTTCTCACCGTCACCTCATCAACCAGGCCCACGCCGGTGCACAGGGCCACGTCAGCGTCGCTCAGACGATGGAAAATCTCCGCAACGCCGGGCAGTCTTGGCCCGACATGAAATCGGACGTCCGGGAGACCCTCAGAAGTTGCGCCGTCTGCCAGAAGGTTAGACCCCCTGCCCGCGAGAAGACGAAGTGGCACTCCACGCAGCGACTCAAGCCCTTCGAGACGGTCCAGCTTGACACAATAGACCCCCTTCCGGAAGAGGCCGGCATGTCCTACATCATCACGATCGTGGATGTCTTCTCCAAGTTCACGATCCTCCGTCCGGTCGCTACTACAAAGGCCGAAGAGGCTGCAGCAGCGATGCTGGATGTGTGGTCCACGTTCGGAGTCCCAAAGGAGATTCAAACCGACCAGGGCACTCAATTCCGTAACGCCCTCATTGCCGAGTGTAACGCCATCATCAGTCTTCAGCACAGGTTCTCAACCCCTTACCATCCGGCCAGCAACGGAGTCGTTGAACGACTCAACGGCACGATCATGTCTCGCATGAGAGCGCTCCTCCTAGACGCAGAGGACGGCAACTGGCCCGCCTATTTACCGCTCGCTCAACACGTCATCAACTCTACCCGCCACGCCACCACCGGTCGCTCCCCTTTCGAACTGCTGTTCGGCAAAGAATCGACGCTACGGGTCGCCCCGATCGCTCTGGCAAACGCCACGAAGAGCTGCACCCCTGGGAGCGTTGATGAAGGTGAGATTGTCCGCTTCCAGGAGGAAGTAGCCGCTCTACAAGCCCTCGCCCGCGTCAAGATTCGCGCGTACGAGGCGCGCAAGGCCAAGGCCACAGCAGACACTCATGCGTGGGAGAGAGAACAATACGTTCTCCTGCGCTACCCGGGCAAGCCCCCGGCTAAGATCTACACCCCCCTGCGCGGACCCTTCCGCATGGAGGGGAAGGGCGAACACCCGAACACCTACCGCGTCCGTGACCTCGTCACAAGATGCGTCAGCACGGTCCACGCCGACAGACTGGTCCGATTCGAGACCGATTTATCCGACACCGAGCTCGAGCGGATCGCCGCTTTCGAGCAAGGCGAACAGCCCGTCAAGGAGATCGTCGGTCACAAGAAGAAGAAGAACGGCTCATTGGAGCTCCTCATCCGTTGGGAAGGCCTCACACCCGACGAAGACTCCTATGTACCCTATAACCGGTACTATGACCAGCTAGCGGCTCTCGATGATTACCTCGTCGCTCATCCAGAGCATGAAGCCGCGTTCGCCGCCGCCAAGAAGAAGTTCCGCAGTTCCGGGCGCCGTTAATGCGTCCGCATGGGGGGAAGTGTGACCCTAAACTGCGGGAGTTGGTTGCATAAAACTCATTCGTAACACGGCACACACTCAGTCCAGGTGGCCCACGTATGAACAAGAGCTTCATGCGATCATATACTGCCTGACGCGGCCCGATATGGCCCAACTCTTTAGGTTGAAGGATGATATCCAGATTCATACGGATCACCGCAACTTGGTATATTTACTACAGATGAAAGAGCTATCAAAGAAGCTCCTTCGCTGGGTTACCGTCCTATCGGACTACACGTTCACCATTAGTCATATATCTGGTAACGCTAACGTCATGGCAGATATGCTGTCGCGGGTGCAGAGCACCTGCCGGGACTCACACTCCTTAAATCTGCTAGAAGCAGAGGAGAGCGAGGTGAGACCGTCCCTATGGGATATCAGCGAGGCCCAGGCCAGCCTCCCTGAGGAACATAGGATCGGTTGGGAAGGCCTAGACGGCTGCACCCTGGTGGACTCTACGTACTTCGTACAAGGAGTCCCGATCATCCCGGACGGTAAGCTACGCGACACCTTCCTGCAGTTGGCACATCAATTCCACACTGGCTCAAATGCCACGTATCAGATGCTGAAGAAGATGTTTTTTTGGCCTAGCATGCTGAATGATGTCAGACGAACCGTTAAGCGGTGCCCGATCTGCCTCAAGTCGAGAATAAGAAACTACATTGAGGTCGAAGCAGGATCCAGCCTTAGAGGCAAGCCATGGGAGACCGTGGCTGTGGAAACCATTGGACCACTGCCCTTGGATAATCTGGGGGCACGATACATCGTCACAGCAGTTGACATGTTCACTAGGTATACGGAGCTTATCCCCGTAGCCAGCGATGACGCACGCACAGTTGCACAGGCCCTATGGGACCGAGTATTTACGAGATACGGTGTCCCCCTCGAACTCCAATCTGATGGGGGTCCGGAATACGCAAACTCCATACTGGACGCGATGCTCACGGAGCTGAAGGTGCTTCGGCACTTCACGATCCCATATCACCCCCAGAGTAATGGGCTGGTGGAGAGGAGAAATGCAGAGATTGGCCGCCACTTAAGGTGGATGGTCCTCGCTATTGCGAGCCGAGACGAGTGGGCAACATTGGTGCCAACCGTTCAAATGATACTTAATGGCACGACACACACTGCTACGCAGTTCTCCCCTCATGAATTAATATTCGGTCAGCCTCACAACCTATTTTCCACTGAGTGGGACGCGGCAGAGTGGGGCGACAAGAGGATTGTTGAGTTCAAGCAATCTCTCCAGGAGGTCCTAAGGACACTGGAAGACTCCGTAAGGGAAGGCACATCCGCCAGGAGCCAGATCGAGACGAAGGGGGTAGAAGTAGGTGACTATGTCCTATGGAAACATGAAAACCCCAAGAAGCTCGACTGCCCGAACAGAGGCCCGTGGAAGATTCACGAGGTACTGCCGAACCATAAGGTGAAGCTGCAATCTATTGTCACAGGAGACATTAGAGTTACCCACGTCGACAAACTGATGCCATTTGAGACAGATCTTGAAGAGACTCAAATGAAGCAATTAGCCGAATCCGATAAGGAACAGTTTGAGATCGAAAAGATCGAGAAGATCGACTGGAAAACCGGTATGGTGACCATTAAGTGGAAACACTATGATGAACGCACGGAACAGCACCTAAGGTCTGTGTCCCACGTCGAAGAGGTTAAGCGCCGTGCTCGGAAGGCCCGTAAGAACCTTGCTAATTACGTTTAAGGTCCCTCTTTGGTTTCTTTTGCTCCCCAGGAGGGGTTTTCTTCCAAAGAGAGGGTGGTGTCACGGTATTTTAGACCATTTTTACCTTTAGACGGTTTACCTATAAACAGTTCGCTTCACACAATCATGGTTCCGGAGGCTCGAACTCTTCATCTCGCCACGGCGCTAGCGGCAGCCTGAACCCGAAGGAAGGACCGAGCAACGGCAAGCCCGCGGCTCAGAAGGTCATTGGCCCTGATCCATATGTCCAGTATAAGGACAAGGCCCACTATATCGTCCCCGGGGACAAGTTCTGTAAGGTCCACTGCTGGCAGCGCCACACTACCGAACAGTGCACTGCCGTACCAGGCCAAAAGGCCAACATTGACGAGGTCCTCACGTCGGAGGCACCAATCACGGTCCCCGTGACCATTCACGGCAACGTACGGCAAGAACAGTCAAGTGTTCATCAAGTGATCACACACCCCGACCCGACCATCAACCTCCCAGGCAAACTCGACAGCGGGGCTGACGTCTGTATAGTCAGCGAGGCTCTCGCAGACCGGCTGGCCCTCCCCAGGGAGCACTCCGACGTCGTACTCCGCGCAGCCGACGACCGCGTGATCTCCACCCAGGAGAAGATCGTTACCACGATCGAACTGCCAAGCGCTGACGGCAGGACCGTCGGCCTGACGTGGACATTCCATGACATCCACGGAGAGAGGGAGCGCATCCTCCTCGGACGCGACCTCCTCACCCACCTCGGCTATATTCACAACGACCGGCTGCTCATAATGCCCGGTAAGCTCGAAGACACAGACGACTTGGAGGAGCACTCGATGCTCGACGTTGACTTATGCGTTGAAGAGACCAGCTCCACCGACGAGCTTGCGAAAGTCCGGGTCCCCGACGACCACGGGCCCGAGTTCGTTCAATAAGTCAAGGATCTCCTGGCCAGACGAAGCGGGGTCTTCAACCCCGTACTCCCCATCGACGGCAGCAAGCTTGAACCTCATCGGATAGAGCTCTCGCAGCCCCTCCACTTGAAGTCCCGCCCACGGCCACTCGTCGGCAAACCGGGAACGGGAGCGCTGGGTGAGATCGAGAAGATGACCGCCCTTGGCGTTATCCGTCCGAGCCAGTCACAGTACACAAGCCCCCATACGATGGCCACCAAGAAGAACGGCGAGCCTCGATTCTGCGTCGCCTATAACGGGCTCAACGACGCCACGATCGCGGACAACTTTCCACTCCCCGATCTGAGGGAATTCCCTCACGAGGCGACGGGATGTAGCTATTTTGCGTCCCTAAATCTCCGTTCCGGCTGTTGGCAGCAGAAGCTCAAACCAGACAGCATCCCACTGACATCGTTTGTCGTTCCTGGTCACCAGTTCGAGTTTCTGAGAGTTCCATTCGGACTGAAGAACGCTCCTGGTAAGTTCCAACGAGCTATGGAGAGCATTCTCGGCGACATTGCCGGAGTGCGAGTCTACGTCGACGACATTTTCGTCTTCGCGAAAACCGCGGAAGATTTTCTCCAGACGATGGACGCCGTGCTGGCCTGCCTAGAGGCCAACGACCTCCGACTCCGCGCGGACAAGTGCGTCGTTGGGGCAAAGGAAGTCGAAGTTTGCGGCTTCATCGTCAACCAAGCTGGCCACGCAGTCAGCCCCGGCCGTATTGCGGCCCTGCTCGAGCTGACCCGCCCGACAACGGTCACGGAACTGAGAAGGACAATGGGCAAGTTTAATCATCTTTCCAACTTCATCCCGGACCTCGGCGCCGCAGCGGCAACCCTCAACGCCCTCCCGAAGGGCTCGCCCGACAAGGGCGACCGCCTTGACTGGACAGAAGTACATGACAAGGCCTTCGACGAGCTTAAGAAGCTCTGCACCCGCCACACAGCCCTCGCTCTCCCTAACTGGGAACGCCCATGGTCGCTTGAAACGAACGCTTCAGCCATCGCGGCGGGCGGTGTGCTGTGGCAGCACGAGGCTGACGGCTCAAAGAAGCCGCTAGCCTTCTTCAGCAAGACATTCTCGGAGACCCAGCAACGCTGGGCAACCATTGAGCAGGAGCTCTATGCTATCGTCTATTGCATTACAAGACCGGAATTCTCCCAGATACTGAAGCTGAAGCCATTCAAAGTTCTTACAGATCACCGAAACATTGTCTGGTTGCTGCAGAAATCGGAAGAGGGCACGAGGAAGCTCACGAGATGGCGCCTCATCCTCAGCGAGTACACATTCGAGATACAACACATACCTGGAGCCACAAACGTCGTCGCTGACGCACTTTCGCGTCCAAGCGGGCACATTCTGGAAATCACAAGCGAGATCAATCAGATGATCACCACCGCTCACGGCGGAGCCAACGGCCACGTTTCCGTCAAGCAGACCCTCGCTAACCTTCGCGAGTCGGGTCAGTCTTGAGCCACCATGGCACAGGACGTCAAAGAATTCGTCGCCACGTGCCCGATTTGCCAAAAGCTCCGGCCCCACCCAAAGACTACGGCACCGTGGCACTCCACCCAGAAGGGCACGCCCTTCGAGTCGGTTCAAATCGACACCATCGGGCCCCTGCCCGACATCGACGGTTTCAAGCACGTCATTGTCTTCATCGACGTGTTCTCCAAGTTCGTCGTGCTGAAGCCGGTGCATTCCACCGGAGCCGACGAGGCAGCCAGCGCCATGCTGGACGTCTGGTCACTGTTCGGCGCCCCCCTTGTGATATATACATATAATATATATACATATAATTACCCTCTACATATAATCCCCTGATCTCGATACGGTCAATGGCCGTCTCGACTCGACACAATTGGTGTCGCCATATAAAGCAGTGCACCCTTCACAGTGTTAACACTGCGGTAATGATCCCCAGCAATGATTGTCCCGTCGCTCGATGCCGACTTTAATTCTGAAGACCTACGCCGTTTCCAAACGGATCTTGCCCGTCTCAAGGCAATTACAAGAGACCGCAACGTTCGTATGGCTACCTTCATGGCTCCCGAGACGCTGGACCTCCTGGAAGACTTCTTCGGAGAGGAGAATCTCATCGACGAAGACGACGAAACCATCGCGGACTACTTGCATCGCTTTTTGGCTCCGTCATCCACTGCCGAGCTTAAGTCAAAGCTCCAAAGCCTCATTTGCCCCACAGACGAACATTCCGAACGTGTAGCACTCATTCGCCAGTTTATTCGGTCCTTCCGTGCGACATTCGTCGACATGGAGGACAGCGACTCGGAGTCAGAGAGTGAGGGTGGCCTCATTGAGGACCACGTCTCACAGATGGAGCGCCAAGCAATGAAGCTCTTCATCGATGCCCTGGAGCCGAAGCCGTTCCGAGAGGCGGTCAAATTTGCGGCCAAAGTCAAGCGCCCCTCGAACCTCAAGGAAATGTACTCCCTAGCCAACCGAGAAGCAAAGCGAGACGACGCGGCCCGCCAAGAAGCCGAACGTTACGGCTATTATAGGCCGCCCCAGGCAAAGACCAAGTCCAAGAAGCCCCGAGGCCAGACCTCCAAGCCTTCTCCGTCCGACAGTCGCTCTTCTCCAGCCGATCGTCGCGAGGCCCGCCACAACAGCTCCGACAAGGCCAATGACGTCGACCCGGCCAAGAAGCCTCCCCATCGCCCTTGCTCTAGCTGCGGTGGCTGGCACTGGGACTCCCAGTGTCCGACAGGCAAGCCCGAGGTGAACCTCCTAGAGAACGCCAAGCCCCTCATGACCTCCGGCCAAATAAATGGCCAGCAGTGTTCGTTTCGTTTGGATACAGGGGCGACGTTCTCAGCGGTGACGGAGGGAGCAGTGGAACAATTTCACTTACCAACTTGCACCGGGCCAACGATACACTACGTGACCGCTGATCAGCGAGTGTCGAAGACAAACACCTATGCCACCGCTACAATAATATTGGAGAGGCTGACGCCGGTTGACGTCGAGATACAGGTACGGCTAGTGGTACTCCCAGGCGCTCCGGTCAAGACCATCGTCGGTCTAGACATTCTTCGCGAGCTCGGAGTCGTGACGAACGATGAACTCTTCATCAGGCTCATCGATAAGGCCGAGGATGGCGACGATGGGGATGACATTGATGTTGAGATTAATCAGGTGGAGGAGACGTTGGATGACTCACTGTCGGCCATCACTGTGCCGGATTCAGACATAGCTCCCGACATATGGGCGCTGATCCGGGAGTTTGCCGAGCTGTTCGGGGGACTACCCCCGGAGGGCTCTACCCTTGGCCCCATGGTCATAGATACATCCGAAGACGCGCTCATCCAGAGCCGCCCGAGACACCTGGGACCCCCTAAGCGGGAGTTAGTGCGGCAGGAAGTCCGCCGGTTGAAGCGGGAAGGTATTATCCGAGACTGCCGTGGGCCGTGGGCAAGCCCAATAGTGGTCGCCACGAAGAAGGATGGGGCTATTCGACTCTGTGTGGACCTCACTGCGGTCAACAACGTAACCAAGCCGGACCGGTTCCCGCTGCCGGACCTACGGTCCTTCGTCCACGAGGCCGCAGGTGCTGAGTGGTTCAGCAGTATGGACCTCACTTCAGGGTACCATCAGATGAAGGTCCGGCCCGAAGACGTTTTCAAGACGGGGTTCGTCACCCCCGACGACTATTGCGAGTTTGTTCGCACGCCGTTCGGCTTGAGGAATGCTCCTGCGGTGTTCCAGCGGGAGATGCAGCGCAGCCTGGCACCAGTCTTGCACAAGGGCGCTTGCGTGTACATCGACGATATTCTGAACTATGCCCGGACGGCAGAGGAATACCTTGCTACACTCCGGACGGTCTTCGAGTGTTTGAGAGCGGCCAGACTAAGGCTGGCACCCAAGAAGTGCACGTTCAGAGCCAAGAGCGTGGAAGTGGTCGGGTTCGTCATTGACGGAACCGGCAGTCGCGTGTCGGAGTCGAGGATTGCCTCGCTCAGGGCCCTAGCTAGGCCCAACAACATGACAGATCTCCGCGGCATCATTGGAAAATTCAACTATCTGGCAAGGTTCATACCGGACTGCCAGAGGGTCCTCGCCCCGCTCTACGAGATCAAGGATATGGGGCAGTGGACCGACGAGCACGACGGCATAGTACGCGAGCTCGCAGAGACGGTAGCGAACGCAGCGGCGCTAGTGTTCCCCGACCTGACAAAGCCGTGGCAGCTATACACTGATGCTTCTGACGAGGGCATCGGCGGGGTCCTGCTTCAGGGTGACCCAGGGGAAGAACAGGTAGTTGCCTTTTTCAGCAAGAAGTTCTCGGCAGTTCAAGGGCGGTGGTCGACGTATGACAAGGAACTATACGCCATTGTACACTGCGTGACACAGCCCGACCTCGCCCCGCTGTTCAAGCTACACCCAGACCTCACTGTGTGTTCCGACCACAAGAACCTACTATTCCTTCACAAGCGGAAGGACCTCAGCGCCAAGCTCGAGAGGTGGAGGATTATCCTGGGCGAGTATCCGTTCAGGCTGCGGCATGTAGCCGGGAAGGACAACGTAGTAGCGGATGCCCTATCCCGACTGCCGATGGAGACAAACTTACTCGACCGGCAACAGATTCCTGACGACGCTCGTGCATTACTAGAGTCTCTACATGGGGGCAGTGCGGGCCACGTTCCATTGGCAGCAATGCAGGACCGGGCGGGTGATCGATGGGAGGAGATTAGACCCTTCACTCGCCAGTGGGTCGAAGAGTGCCCCATATGCCAGAAGGCACGGGAACCGGGGCGTACGAGAGTCCCCTGGCACTCCACGCAGCACAGGCAGCCATTCGAGGTGGTGCAGCTTGATACTATCGGGCCCCTCCCCCAATCACCGCACGGCAACCAGTACGTTGTCGTAGTCATTGATGCGTTCTCGAAGTACGTGGACGTCTACCCGGTGAAGAGCACCGACGCCCAGGGGGCGGCCGAGGTGGTTGCCCGCGTGTGTGGTCGATGGGGAGTACCACAGACGATCCAGACTGACCAAGGCTCGCAGTTCCGAAATGAACTCGTCAACCAAGTCACGACTCGACTGACCCTCAACCATCGATTCTCCACCGCATATCATCCTGCTAGTAATGGCATAGTGGAGAGAGCCAATGGCACGTTGGTCCGAGCTCTACGCAAGCTGTTGTTGGAGGCGGAAGACGACCAGTGGGAGCACTGGCTCCCGGTCGCGCAGCTGGTGATTAACAGCGCGCCACACAGCACGCTAGGGGGCATGAGCCCACTCCAATGCCTCTTCGGCATCTCACCCGCCGTTCTTAAGTCGGCCGAGCAGTTGGCACCGATGGCGGAGGCTGTCGGGGCCCCGGCGGATCTGGCAGAGTGGGCACGGGCTCGGCAGGGCTTCAGAGCGGCAGCGGAACAAGCGGTGGGTGAGTATGAACGCCGCCAGGCTGCGAAACAGCCGGCTGAGTCTCAGTCTAAGGTACGGACTGGCGACCTCTATTTTGTGAGGTGGGCAACGAGACAGACGAAGTTGACTGCTAAGGCCCGTGGACCGATGCAGGCCGTCGGGCAAGGGGAAAGCCCGAACACCTGGCGCATGAAGGACTTAATCTCGCACAAGGTGGTACTGATCCATGAGGAACGGATAAGCGTGGCTAAGGTCTCGATGGAGCAAGCGGTGCGCTTAGCGGCACGGGATCATCAGGAATTCGTTGTCGAAAGGATCGTAGGCCACAAGCTCGGTAGTAGGAAGAATCGTTCGGCCATCTTGATCGAATGGGCCGGTTTTGAACCAGATGAAGCCACTTGGGAACCGTTGAACGCGGCGAATGCGCAGCTAAGAGCTCTGGACGACTATTTGGACACTTTGACATCAGTAAGTAGGAAAAGGCTGGAAGGAACCATCCCGAAGCGCCATTAGGGAAATGTCGACGACGAACTTCGTTGTTGCGGACTCCTCGACGATTTATCGACTCCTGGACTATCCGCCGACTTCTGGACGATTACGTCAAGGGTCAGAGATTTGCCCTGGATTTTTTTTTCTCAGGAGTGAGGATTTATTTTTTTGGGTGGGGAGGGGGTAGTGTGATATATACATATAATATATATACATATAATTACCCTCTACATATAATCCCCTGATCTCGATACGGTCATGGCCGTCTCGACTCGACACAATTGGTGTCGCCATATAAAGCAGTGCACCCTTCACACCCTCTGCATACAGAGCGACCAGGGGACGCAGTTTAAGAACGCAGTGATCGACGAGCTCAACAAGCTGTCGTGGATCTTTAGATCCATGCATATATTTATTCCTGATCTGATTACGATCTGGTCTTGATTTGTCTTTTGTTGTTAAACACTTCGCATTGTTCGTTGTTGTTCTACCCCCGCGCGCCTACAACAGTAATATTACTGATGAACATTGAGCAACTAACGAATTATTTCGCCCCATACCTGTCGTCCACTAAGGCAAAGGGCTGGTACTCCTTCAGAGAAAGCTACACCTTTACGCCGTTCGAGCACGCGATCCTGCGCCGATATACGAGTGCGTTGCACGCACTGTGCTTGAGACTTTCGCCCTTGAAAGTGAAGACGTTCGACGCTTGATGCGTTACGTAGCCCTCCGACGCCAACGCCCTCAGGCCCAGCCTCGAGATCCACTTCTCTTTCTTCCGCCTCCGGCAGAAGAACAAGCTCTCGACGACGACAGCTCCAGTGATTCTTCATCCTCCGCCTCTTCCTCTTCCTCCTCCGAAGCTCCTGACCACGTCTCCATCGACTCTATCTTCTCCCACGAGTCCGACATGAACGATCCGACGATGCTTTACGCTTCAGCCCAGCATCTCAACAAGTTCTTTATTGACGCCGTCAACCGTATCTTCAAGCCCCGTGACAAGCAGAGTGCCCTCGATCGCTTCAACGATATAAGCTTTTCGAAGGGCCGCGAGCTATACGAGAACATGATGCACTACTGTCTGCTGTACCGCCGTACCCTGCAAAACTGCTGTGACGTTCGCCCCAAGGAGTCTCATCTGCGTAACCAAATTCCTATCGAACATCAGCGACGCCCGTCTGCGCCAAAGGTGCAAGACCGAGGCCGACAAGCGCAGTATGCGCAAGACGATGCAGCTCTCCCTCAGACAGGCCAAGGAGCAGGAACGCGTTCGGTACGAGACCAAGGCAGAAGCTGAATTAAAAGATCAGCCCTGCCTTGAGTTGACTGAAGATTACCTGGACGCTATTGATGAAGCCCATTCGTGCACCGATGTGCGTGATCGACCAATCTACCCAATTCACCTCGGGGACCACAAGGTCATGGCACTATACGACACTGGAGCCACCGCGAATTTCCTCAGCCTAGCCCTCGCGAAGTCAATCGGTGTCACGCTCAATCCAGAGCGCCATCGTATCAGGCTAGCCACCGGACAGATTGTTGTGTGCACCCATATCGCGCAACTCTCAGTCCACTTTCCCTCCGTGACAGGCCACGACCTGACAGCCGATATCAAGTTTATCATCCTCCCAAACCTTGATTTCGACGCCGTCATTGGCTTCCCCACGTTACGGAACACAGGCCTTTTCGAGATCCCAGAGGTCTCCGACATCTCCATCCTGGATGACGAGGGAGGACATGGAACTGGACGCCATGGCGGAAGAACCCGATGAGCCGCGGATCGAACTATTTAGAGAAGAGATCCAAAGGCTACTGAAGAAGTACGACGTCACCGGCGACATTTCGTCCCCATCTCTCCTAGATCCCTTCACCATACGCACCAAGGATGCCCAAGTCATCAACCGTTATCCATACAGATACTCCGACTCCGTGATGAAAGAGATTCATCGTCAAACAGACACCCTAGAGTCTCTACGAGTCCTGGAGCCGTCTGACTCCCCATACAACAACCCTATTGTCATGGCTGGCAAACGCAACGGTGAAGCCAGGATGTGTCTGGACTTTCGGGAGCTCAACAAGGTCACCCTGGACCTTATACATCCCCTACCATTGATCGATGACCTCGTGTCTCATCTCGAGGGCATGCAGTTTTTCGCTGCCTTGGACCTCACAAAAGCATTTCACCAGGTTGAGATTGACCCCCATTCTAGGCCTCTCACAGCTTTTACAGCTGGAAAGAAAAAGCTGCAATACTGCCGTATGCCCTTTGGGCTGAAAAACGCGCCTATTCACATGCAGCGGGCTCTTGAGAAGGCTATGGGCGGTGCACTCTACACTAAGTGCTTGGTCTACATCGATGATATAGTAGTTTTCGGCCGATCCAGAGGAATACCTCGCAAACCTTCAAGATGTGCTGTCTCGCCTTTCCAGGCATGGCCTGAAGCTCAATCTAGCGAAGTCTGTGTTCTCCGCCACGGAGATAGACTATCTGGGCTGGCACATTGACGCACACGGTAAGCGGGTCTCCTCTGATCGCCTCGACGCCATTAAGGCCCTACGCCCCGCGACATCTCTCACTGGTCTCCGCGCCCTCATTGGTCTAGCTAACTACTTCCGCGCTCTCCTACCCGACTACGCAACGAGGATGGAACCCCTTATCTCACTCACGAGGGCATCCAAGTTTGACTGGGGACAGGAGCAGGACGCTGCCTCAACCTGGATCAAGGACCGCCTCTTGAACGAGGAAGTCCTAGTCCACCCACGTCCCAGAGAGGCACTGCATTTATTTACAGACGCTTCTGACGTCGGGATAGGCGGTGTGCTGACCAACTCCGAGGGAAAACCCGTCGCATATTTTGCCAAGACTCTCTCGTCGACACAAAGACGATGGAGCACTATCCGAGCTGGACGGCTGCAACTGTCCGTCGCGTATGAGGGGTACGATGACGCCGACTCCACATGGAACGAGTTCGATAAGTCTATGGATCAGCTCGAGGCGTTCGAAGCGTACCTTGCCGCTCACCCCAGGCTCAAGAAGAACTTAAGACGGTACAAGTGGTGGCTTAAGCCATCATCATAGCCGCAACATGTCCATACTGCACGTAAATGGACCTCTGTTTCTTCGTTCTCTACCGCTTTCACCGCCACCACCATCCGAAAACTAACTAATTTGAACATAACTAAGTAACTGGTGGTGGATACCGCTTCTATACGGCTAACTACTTGATATTGATTACTTATATGGCTCGTCGTTGAGATCTTAGGCGGCTACGAGCTCGAACGGAGGGAAGAAAGCGAAAATAGCGAGAACTCGCCATTGAGGCCTCGTTGGGCCTTCTAAGGGCCATTTTCGCGCTCTTGTTGGGATCGTGCTCATTCAACTGGCATTACTTCCAGCAATAGGAAAACTCGTTGGATGTCGTCATCAATTGATTGCTGACGAGATTTTGATCCTGATTTCCCCCTTAGAGCATCCCGAGGGAGCAACTGGGCTCACCATAGC
Organism: Carpediemonas membranifera; assembly: GCA_019828565.1. Classification (NCBI taxonomy): domain Eukaryota; phylum Fornicata; genus Carpediemonas; species Carpediemonas membranifera. Next base: position 67,856 of record JAHDYR010000050.1, on the reverse strand, counting down.
TCAGTGGCGCCCAATTACTGACCATGGGAGGGAAGTGTCGTGGATCTTTAGATCCATGCATATATTTATTCCTGATCTGATTACGATCTGGTCTTGATTTGTCTTTTGTTGTTAAACACTTCGCATTGTTCGTTGTTGTTCTACCCCCGCGCGCCTACAACACAAGCGCCTCTCATTGCAGCACAGATTCAGCACTGCGTACCACCCCCAAAGCAACGGCGTGGTGGAACGTGCAAACGGCACCATTGCTCGTAGACTTCGGGCCCTGTTGCTCGACAGCGAGACAAAGAACTGGCTTTCACTCATCCCGATCGTTCAGCACGTTATCAACTCAACAGAACATTCCACTACGGGATTCTCGCCATTCAACATCCTCTTTTCGCACACATCGGCTCTTACTCAGATCGGAGCAACCGCTCTCATCAACGCAACGCAACAGGAAGGACACACAGACGTCCATACGGCCATCAAGACGTTCCACTCGGACGTACTGGCGATTCACGAGCAAGCGCGCGCTCGCATCAAGGCATATGAGCGTGTCAACGAGTCGGCACAGCCAACTGAGAAGATCGACTGGGCCCGCGAGGAACTCGTCCTGCTGAGGTACCCCTCCAGGGCTCCGAAGCTCCTCCCGCCTCTTCGGGGGCCCCTTATAATGCTTGGGGGAGGGAAGAGCCCCAACGCATTCCGGATTCGTGATCTCGTCACGAAGGCAGAGATCGTCGTCCACCAGGACCGTCTCGTTCGTTTCCATCGCGGCGAGATCAGCCTTGAGGCACTCGAGCGCATCGCCGCCTACGAGCAGGATGAACAGCAGGTTGACTACATCGTCAGCCACCGCGTCCGCCGCGGTAAGATCGAGCTTTTGGTCCACTGGACTGGGCTTGAGGTGTCCGAGAACTCATACATTCCCTACAACGCGTATTACGACCAGCTAGCCGCCCTTGACGTCTACCTCGCGGAACATCCGTCGTACGAACTTCAGTTCGCCGCCTATAAGCGCAAGTTTCGCGGCAAAGGTTCACGGTAGTCGATCATGAGAGGGGAAGTGTCGAGTCATTGAAGTCACCCTGATCGACTCCACTAAGTCACCCTGCCGCAGTTTATGTAAACAGACCACAACAACATGGCACAATATCGATACTCTGCCTCCACTGACGCACACACCAGTCTAATAGTTAAGGACATCCCTTCCTTGCTTGCAGGCTACGAGGTATGGCACCGCGAAGTCTTCAACGTTAGACGTCCGCGGACGTTCCTGCACGCGTGGACCCCAGAGTCCGTCGAACTGCTAGAGGCCGCATGGCGCCCCACAGAGGCATACCCCACGTTCTCCTGGATGTGGGATGCCCTCACTCCCGACGTCATCGCGCAGGGTTCCGATCCGAAGCCGAAATCCACCCCCTGGGGTGACGTAGTTCGCTTGCGCCACAGGGCGATCATCGATCTCCTACAGGACGACCTCTGTGGCAGTGTGCCAATCAAATATTTTATTTGATTGGCGATTCGATCCGCCATTCCGGTCGACACTGTTGTGTCGACTTCTCTTTGACTAAAGCACCAAGTTGTTTTTCCGTCCTCTCGAGCACAGTATAAATACTCTCCATCATGGTGTTGCCTACTCCCATAGAGCAGCCCAGTATCCCCTTGGCCGGTCTTTCCGCCGACTCTTGGCGGGCCGCCAAGCGCTCATTCAGAAAGTTCCAGGTATACTACCCCGAGGCCAAGATCTCCCTGTTTTTAAACGACGACCTCTACAACGCCCTCGAGCTCCAGTTCGATGCCGATCTGGACACGCTCACTGACGAAGAGGTGGGTCACCTCATCGAGCGTCTGATCGCTCCAAGAGACCTACTCTCACTCAAGGAACGTCTCGATAAGATTGTCTGTGCCGTAGACGCAACGCACAAGAAGTCTAGAATCGTTCTAGTCCGAGACTATATCCACCGCTTCAACGAGGTTTTTAACCTGCACACCGTACTACAACGTGATGACGACAACGACTCCGACTCCGAATCCGACAGCAGCTCCGACAGCGACTACGAAGAAGCAGCCATCGTCCCTGTAAGGCACGTCGACGGTGATGCCCCTGATGACGACGATCCCGATCCTCAATCCCCCTCAGGCTTTCTGAAAGACTATGAGGATCTTCACCGACAACCTACGTCCGAAGCCCTTCAAGGAGGTCATGAAGTTCAAGAAGGCTGAACGCAAGCCCACCGCCATGGATGATCTCCAGCGCCTTGCCCTCCGCGTTGCCAAACGCGACGACAACTGACTGCTTTTGACGACATCAAGTCCCAGTTGGCGCTTCACATCAGCCTAACATACCCAGACCTCGATAGACCCTGGCACATTTACACCGACGCTTCATCACTTGGCGAAGGAGGCGTGCTAATACAAGATGAGGAGGACGGTACTCGCTCAATTCTGGCCTGTTTCCAGAAGACCTACGACAAGACCATGTCGAATTGGTCAACATACGAACAAGAGTTGCATGCCGTGATCTCTGTCCTCACCAACAAGGTCTTCGAACCCCTCTTCCAGATCAAGTCTGACCTACATGTCCACACCCATACTGTCCAGGGTGCAGGAATTTCCCTTATTGGGTAGGGGAATTTCCTCGGGCTTTCCCCCGAGGAAATTCCCTGATTGGATAAGGGAAATTCCTGGTGGCTCACTCAATATTAAACTGTTTTAATTAATTATGTCATGTGCGTATACTTCATCGACTCAAGTAACCGCTTCTGCAAGCACTAATACACTAGTGCTCACAGTGTAGAGTTCTATGCCTTGCAAAAAAAAGTTTTTATGCAGAATTGGCGATATCTAGAGATTGACACGTTTCCGTTTTTTGCAAATGATGCAGGCGATCCCATACTATCATTCGTTGGGCTTGCCCGATTTTTGAAAAACGGAAACGTGTCATTCCCGAGATATTCCCAATTCTTTTTTTGTTTCGACAGATTTGACCATGTGTGCATTTTTAGGCGTATGAACAAACAGCCATATCTCAACGAATACGAGTCATAACAGCTTAAAACTTTGTTCATGTACGCAATACACGATGTTTCACATCATGCAACCAATAGTGTCAGTGTACGCTCACATTCTTGGTCGGTCAACGCATGACAAAACTGAGCCGTTGGAAAGAACAAAGTGAATATTTGGAATGTAGGTCAAGTGTAGAGCACAACTATGTGTTTTTTTCCGAGGAGTCATCGTTCGCTACGGATCCCGCGGATTATGTCACGAAATGATGACGGACTTGCGAGAAAAAAAGCTGAACCGACTAATAATGATAAAAGGTGATTTAGGCAGCAGTTGCGTTCCTTTCGGAGATCTTGACGATCAACCTGAGTTTATGCGCGTCAAGTCTTCTCTAAGATCCAAAATCAGTCAAGTAATTATGTGGTTCCGTTTCAGCGAAGTTTTGCTGCCGGAATATGCGGGGTTTCCCCCCGTCAATCCCAGGGGCGTCACTTTCCTGCTTGGTCGGGCGTGTGGTTGATTATTGTCTCCCCCGCTAAATACAACTACGATTTATGGACAGCCTTCTCTGCATAGACACACGTCAAGACGAACACCGTTCTCACGATCATCCCGAACCTTGATAAACAGCCAGTCTTCATTGTTCCATGACTTTCGCGCTCGTCTCAGCATGCTTTCCCACAAATGAGCGACGTTCTGCTCGAATTTTCTATTCAGATCGTTGACATCAGACTTTGGCAACGTTTCTGTCATATCCTGTTGAATACGAATCCATTGAGCGTGATCTTTGCAACATTTGTGTACTCGGAGGCTGATCAGAGGGGAAAGAAGTGGTACGTGGCCCTCACGTCGACCATAAGATACAGGACCGCGCAGGAACCGATAGAACATCTCCGCTTGTTCTCTCAGAATAACTTGCTGCAGAACTGTGTTCCTCCTCAAATGTACACGAGCATCCTGGTTGCCAATGAAGTCTCTCTCGAAGTACTCCTCAATGATGACACCAAAAAGGAAGCATTGTTGCGGCTTGTATCTCGGGAATGGTTGCGACAATTGCATTGCTATATAGCGTCTGAGTGAATGGCCGCATTGATTTTTGCCTCGGATGGTGTGGGAACCGGGATGGGCTTATCAGTGACCAAGGAGAGGCTTACATGGAGTAAGTGGACCAACAGTGCAGCAACTCGATGCCACCACACGATATCTTCCGTCACTGTCGCAGTTGAGTAATAATGGGAGAAAAAGATATCCCATTAGTCTGAAGATGGACTGAACAGAGACAGGAAACGCATGATAGTACGTCGTTGCCATGTTGGCCATCAACCTGCGGCCTAACATATGCTCATTACACCCAGTTGTACGATCTGGCGGTTTGAAATCTTGGATAGATTGCAGATAACGTCCCCACTGAGCGTTCTCTTCTCGTGAGCCGTCATTCCGCGGTTTGAACATTCCCGCCATTAGGGCCACCTGACCCATGAAATGATGGCAACAGTGCATGATTGGGGGGATAAGAAACACACTGTCAGGAGCAATCGACGATCCCTCAAAGAGAGTTTGACGTAACCTTCTTCTTCTGTATTCCAACGAACGCCTTCGGTCAGTCGCCAGGAGAAAGCTGCCCCAGTGCGCGGCAGGATCTGGAATACCCGATGTAGATTCAGCAATACTACCTTCTTTGGCTTGGAGGACGTGCTGAAGTGTGGTCCGGAACGTGGCGCCAAACGGCATCCAACCCATGTTTCGCTTACTATTCGATTGGAAAGGCGATGGATAATGCCCTCCTTGCAGCGAGCCCACAACTGTCGACATGGCAGGGTGGTCACCAATCAGCAATACTCTGTTGATTCTTGCCCACCTTCCAGTTTCTCGCACTTGGAATGACTTCTGGATTGCCTCTTCCACGTTAGACTGAATATACTCAAAGTATGTTGGCAAAAGATCCTCCTTTCCCTGGTACTCAAGCAGTCTGAATGGTGATGTCACTCTCTGCGGAAAGACCTCTCCTGTCATGTCAATCAGCCTGAATTTGACAGCGGTCGTAGTCCCTCGCCATGCATCAAACCAGATGAGAATGTCAACTGGAATGTAGCTAGCTTCAACACGCGCTTCTCTGCTAACATGTGTCGTTGTATCATACCAAATATCTCTGGCTGTCTCGAGATACTGTGGTGACTGAATGCCTCGTGCAATACGGCTGGAAATGTTATACTTAACCGACTTGACAAAGGCCCACCGATCGCTTTTCAACTTGGTGGGGTTGAGGGTGGAAAGCATGGAGACACATTGATCTCGTTCATCTTCGCTGTTGAAGAAGATAGTAATGTGCGTTCCATCATGTAAGTAGTTGTTGACCGGAACCGGCAAGGAGCCTATTGCGTCAGCTGCAATTGGGAAACGTGTCGTATGTTCGAGAGGGAACTTCTGGTTGTTTTGATCATAACGAAACGTGTTGTGCGAACAGTGTATCTCGTCTGGTACAAGACTCTCGAAAAAAATCTGCCTCGTGATCTTTCATGGCTTCTTTCACTCCGAACACGTTCCTAATATCACACCCAAGGTCTTTTGAGAGCATAATGTGAGACATCAAACTTCATGGTCTGGATACCCAGCCTTTTGGCGATCGCGTTAAAGACAGTAACCTCATCATCAACGACATTGACACCTTCAGTGATCCGCTTGAGCGCCATTGCGAACTGAAATGCATGCTCGGTGTTCTCAATCTTCTCGAGTAGCAGGTGGTTGTCCTCGCACAAGCTATCTCTCTCGTCCGACGCAGGTGAGAAGGCATGGGACCATGTTGGTGTGTACTCTCTGACAGTAGCACATATGTTACGTCGAAAAACGATCCGTATTACCATCAAGCAAGGAAACAAAGACAGGATCAAGAATGCTCTTGTCAATATCACCATCAGTTAGAGATAGCAAGACAGCCTTGAACAACGAACGCGAATCCTTATCGCATTGACGGAACCGTCGATCCATGCCATTAGCGTGGTGTCCTTGGATCGAGGTGTAAACGTTTGCTAGAATGACATTGACGGCGGAAACGCTTGATGGTGCTAGAATGTTACCGTAAGGTGTCATTCTCCAGATGACCAAAGTAGCTTGTGTGGAGATATGCATGTCCTCCCAGTTTTGTTTCCTTTACGTTTTTTTCGCTGTTTATATTGGTCCTACGTAAAAAAATGTCGATGCCATTTTCTCCACCTCATTTTTGGCAGTGCAGTTTAAGAACAGCTATAGGGGGAACATGACTGATTCTAATCACAGACAATTGTCGCTCAGTGTTTGTGACCTTTACTGGAACTCTTGTGTCCTGTGCAAAACTTTGCCCAACAACCTGCCGGGCTATTTAGAACAAGCCACAAGGGTCTTCTTTATGTTCCCTGCGCGTTCGCATTTCTATCACATCTTTCAAGACCTGGAGACGTTTGATGACATGCTTCAGCTTGCTTGTCTTCACGCGCAAGAGCTTGAGAATTCGGATCAGGCATCGCAGGTTGCCCGGATTCTCTCTCGCGTCATCAAACTGCGAAGCCATCCACAGCTAAGCATGGATGTTCAGCTTCGCGAAGGCGAATCGCTGCCCGACCGTCTTCACACGCTTATACAAGGGACGTTGTGGGCCATACTGAGGACGGTGACCGATGGTGACTCGAGCGCTCTCTGGTTCATGTGCAGGAAGTTCATGTTTTCACATAGTGTTGCTAAGAGAGATCGGACTGTCATCAAGAGCTATGATGCATCAGAGCTCGTGCATTATTGTGGGTTTGTCTTCCACGACAATCATCGTTCATTCCGTCACCGGATCATGCGGTTCTGGTCTGATGGCAAGTGTTTCTTCTTCTCAACCAGCAAGGCGTTCTACATTGGCAACTTGTGGTTCGCTCGTGTTACATCTGTCCATCAGGCGGTTTTCCCCGCAGCCATAGCTGAGAAGCTTGCCAAGATGCATCTGTGGTGCAGGCATCGATTTGTTCTTGACTGCCACTGCAACACTTACATCATGTTGCACACAATGCACGGGGTGCTCGTTACAGCGCCTTCTCAGGAGTATGGCGTTAATATGATGGCTTGGTTTGGACACGATGTGGCCCTCACTCACCGATTCTCTTCGTTTTGCTAAGGTGAAACTTCCCGTCAATCTTGGAGGGATCAGGGCCGTGCCTGGACTTGTTATCTTGTCCGGAACGGTCCGGGCATCCAAGACAAAGAATATAGTCCCAGCCCAGTTCTTCACCGGTAATACCACTGGTCATATTCCCGCTGATGACATGACGGATGTCGCCCATCCGGGGTTCAGGAGGACACCTGTCTGGATCGACGCAATCATCTTTGTTGCACAGTCTAGGTTTATGATCGTTAGATCTGGCAATGATTGCTATCTCATCGGTAGATCCCGACTCATCCCCAACATTGTCCGATCTCTATTTTTTGGACCCAAACCCGATTCCTTGCAGCGAACATGAGGGTGTATAGGTTGTACCCACTTTCCAAGTTTGTGCTATTGCCCAACAACGTCCTTATCTATGTGCGAGTAGACGGCGGGAGCAGACAAACTGTGGTTTCGAGACAATCGCATGGGTTTCCTGCTATTGCGCGCTTTGAGGCATCAAAAAATATGCAGTGACACTGATGGATAAGTCCCCAGCACTTACTGGCTGTTCAACCCACTCAACAAACGGTGGTACGCGTACAACAATATTCTGCGGTGGACACCAACTCTTCCATGGATGCCGTTGTATGAGAAACCAATACCAGCAGAAATTGTTGTTTGACCCACATTGCCCAATAAACGCGTAATAGAAACGTCTCCACACCTTCCCCACCTTCCCCAGCGGGGACGACAGTCAATCTACTGCAGCGAATTTTGCTGCCGTGGGATGATGTTGACCCCAGTGAGTGGCTAACCCCGGCCGGCCGCTGTATGTAGATAAGCCGCAAGTGATTAAATTACATAAAGGCTGGATCGCTTCTTCCTTCCTTTACTCTCACAATGCCAGACTCGGATTCAGTGCCAGGAGGCTTTCCTTGCAGACCTGGCAAAAATAAGAACCTGGCAACGGTTCCATCAATCGAGGTCTCCCACATGGCCACACCGCATGGCTTGCAATACCAAGATTTGCACATGTTGCAAGAAGAAAGAGTCCCTTCCCTTTGACGATTTGATCTTAGCCTTGCAGCGGGTGCATTCAGAAGCAGCAGCACAATCCGGACACGTGAAATTGGTAATGGCCTTCTTCCCATTGCTGAGCCACCTCACGCACCTCCCATGGTAGTAGCGGTTGCATGATCCGCACTGGGCGAAGTCAGTTTCGTTCTCCGGATTGCCCAACCAATCCGGGGAAGTGCAATGCCCGCAGCAAAAATGCTAGTTGACGCATAAACATATCGAAAGAAATCAGCGGACCTGTCTTCTCAGCAATGCTGACATCACTGTCATCACTGTCATCAGCAGTAGGACGCTTCAGCTCTTGCTGATGTGCCATATCGAACTTTCGTTCACCAACAACGTATTGGTGAAGATCCTGGATCATTTGGTGTTGGACCGAAGGATTTGTCAGAGAAGAGTCACGAGCGGGAGTCTTCGCATCTCTTTCAGTCTTAATGGATCCAAGAAGGCTGTTATCGTTGAGCAGTGACTCAGATTTGATTGGAGACGCAGGAAAGCTGGGTTCATCTCCCCTCAGCCTTTTGGTCTGCACGCTTTGCTTGTGATATCTTTGCCTGGCATCAAGAAGTAGACCTGTCGGGAAGATGAACTTCATCTTCTTCAGGTTCTCGATGTCCATATCAGGGGGCGTTGGCTAGTCTGAGGGACATTCGCCATCTCCTTCATGAAAACTGACAGATCCTTGGCGCTAGGCTTCTCTTTCGGCGTCAACTGGTGGTAGATGATCGGCTTAGTCTTGGTGTAACCGAGCTTATAACCCAAATCTCTCGCCCAGTCTAGCAACCCCTTCTCGTTGAAGTTCTTCTTCTTCAAAGCAACAAAACCACCGTACACAGGGACAAGCAAGTTCGACACGACAGTGTTATAGGCCGATAACACGGAGTCTTTGGGCATTCCCAGTGAGAGGCCACTGTCTACGTCGATATCATCGACAATGTGACAAAGAAGCATGTCAACATGGCCCGAAAAGTGATCTTTGAAAGATCTGTAGTAAGATCATGACCAGTGAACGCGCGATAGGTTCAGGAGACTTCTTTTTCGGCACTTGCTTCATTTCGTTCGATATGTTTATAACGTAAATGAATTATGTAAAAGGGTGTCACTGAGAATGAAACCAATGAAACCACATCTAGAAACGCTGGAGGAGTAATCACGCGGTCAGCATTTCATCGACATTANTGCTTCATTTCGTTCGATATGTTTATAACGTAAAATGAATTATGTAAAGGGTGTCACTGAGAATGAAACCAATGAAACCACATCTAGAAACGCCTGAGGGAGCTGCATCACAAGTGGTCAGCATTTCATCGGACATTATGCGCGGAATTGGCATTGTTGAAGAAATTCAAAGCCGCTTTTGTTTAGATAGTCGCTTGGAATCAATATGCAGATCAATAATGGCAGAAACAGGCAAAATGAAGGCAATTGGTGCTGCTTATGTTTATGACTACAACAAAGACTCATTAAAGCAGCACGAGTACATTTCATTTGGAGAAGTGCTCAGTTTGACGAATACCGTGTGGACATCTGTAACTCATCTCAGACTGATCTTAGAGCTCCCAAAGCGGAGACTGAGAACAGTTCTCGCCATACAATGTCAGGGATGACCTGATATCTCTATTTCGCGGTTGCTTGTTCCGCCCCTGTCGCCGTGCCCATTTACTTCAACTGCTCCACTAGCATGAACGCCCTTCCAGGGGAAACTCCAGCTTCTCTCCCTGTGTTACACGAGCTTTTGTCTTCTTCTCTCGAGAGTGCTGTGCGATGATAGCCTTCATCTCAGGCGTAAGACCGAGGTCTAGGGGTGGGACCGTTATGAACTTCTGGCCCCCGTACCTCATCATGGTGCTATTGATCCGAGTCCACAAAGCTCCAGCCACATTGTTCCTCTGGAACAGTTCCATCAAGGCAGCGAGAGCAACGTAGCGGTCAAGCTCGATTGTTGCCTCCTCGGCGCGCCTGATAAGCTCCGCCCAGTTGTCTTCGAGTTCATCGGCGAGTGCTTCAAGCCCAGCCTCACTCGCGCGTGCCAACTCTGCTTGAGTAAACTGATGGATCGCCTGATCCTCGCCCTTCTGCTGACCTAACTCAGCTTCTAGTCTCTTCTGGGACTCCTCAGAATCTCTGTTAGCCTGTTCAAGCGCCTCCCTCGCCTCCCTCTCCTCAGCAAGCCGTTTCATCAAGGGGCTCGTACTGCTCCAACAAGCGCACAGACTCGGGTACATCATCAAGGCCTGCAATGGTGTCGTCTAGCTGTGCTAAGCTGTGATTAAGCAGGGACACTGGCTCGCGGACGTCATGATCGGCCTCTGCATCAACATCGTAAACCGTCTGGAGACCAACGGTGTCTGTGTCGTCCACATCGGACTCTACTTCGACGTCTTGATCAGTCTGGGGCAAAGGAACGCCGTCACCCTGCATGGCGGCCGGTTCAGCGTGGCCATCGGACTCGTCCTCGTCAGTGTCGGAAAATTCCACGGCGTCGCTGGCGGGTGGTGTCACATATGCATGCCCTGTATCTTGCGCATAGGATGCAGTAACGAGTTCAAGCGAGTGTATGGCTTCCTCGCGGTCATTCCTTGCCTGAATAGCTTCGGCGGCTGCCTTGGCAACATCTCGACGCAACCGCTCAAGCTGGGCTGATGTCACATCGCTTCCCGGATCATTCTTGCAACCAGAAAGAATGTCCTCGTAGGGGAATGCACGCGGCGGGCCTCGACAGTGCCCTCAGGGGCGACGAAGAGAGCGCGAAGGATCAGGTTGACTTGATCTGGAAGAAAGAGACGGCCTGTTCCTTCTAGATGAATAGAGCCACGATGTGACGGCATGACAGCCTCGCGGTTATCCTCAAAGGTGATCGCTGATCCGGTGTAGTGGTCAAAAACTGCTTCCGCACGATTTCAACCTGATCATCCTCCATAAACAAGCCTGCAGGAACCTTAGACAGCTCGGGCCGGGCAAGGTCGTCACTAATGGCCATGAGCTCGGGAAGGGAAGCCTTGTTGATGAGATCCATTAGTGAAACTCGGCCAGCGAGACCAAACACATCACGAATCTCGTCAATGACGATGTTATCGACCAGCGCGCATCTCAGGGCTGTCTTCGTTATCACTTTGTGCTCCTTGAGGTGCTCCAAGCGGCTCTTATTCGTCCGGAGTGCGAACCATCTCTCGAACATACTCTTATCTGCTCGAATAGCCTTACGCTCTTGACCAGGTGCAGCAGAAGCAATCCTAACGGTCTTCTCATGATGCTCACGAATCCAGCTGCGTAGAATAGTGATATCTAGCATCTTTTTCCAAAAATTTCACAGCAATGCAGTGTTATTTTCAGAGTGAATATTTTGTTCTTTCGAAATAAGATGCAGGAAGAGCTTTAGTATATAGCACGTACGACTGAAGGCATTTTAAGCATGTTTATAGCATGTATATGCAGGTAGTTGATTGTAGGTACTGTCAAAATTTTCTGTTTACGCAAAGCAATATAAATATGCCAATTCATCACGTAAAACTTCTGGAGCCGTGTTCAGACAGTCAGAGAACCCACCATACCGCTTTTCAGCCAGAATAGACTCAACCCTAATTTTGCTTTACGTATATCTCGGTAAATAGACTCGAACGATATGTAAAAAAATCTTGGATCCGTCCTAACATATCAAATACTACACATATACCAAGTTTCAGCCAAATCCAAGCCGAGAAGATCACCCCCGTCAAGCCCATGGACAATGGTAGGTCAGCGTGGTTTTGGCGAAAATAACAGTGCATTGCTGTATTCCAAATGTATGACTTATAGTGCAATGCACTGTTATTTTCGCAGAGCCGAACTTGGACGTGGCCAGAAACTGACATCGCTGAAAAGCTCAGAGACGTCGTTATATCATCTATAACGGCATCTCTGAGCTTTTGGGCGCACAGTTTCATCCTGACGTGGAGATTGATGCTTGATAAATTGAAGAATCGACTAGGAGAGCTCTACGCTTGCATGCAGCCTTCTATTAGGTTGTTGATGTTGGTTATATGCTTCTTTTTCGTTCTCGATGCGTGTGGATGAGTATTCTGTTGCAAGATTCATTTTTGATGGACTGATGTTGGTTATAGAGGATAAAGGCACCAGAATGGATCATATGCATGCTATAAACCGTTCTGTGCCGTTGGTCGGACGGCTTCAGAAGTCATTGTATAGAAGGAGATCGTTTAATGGTCATCACATACATCATGGTATTGCGGGGAATCATGGTAGTGAGGTGATTCGATTTCGAGACTCGGTGGTGAACTGCGGACAGGAGATGGAGGCGGACTTACAACAGGCGTGGCGGGGGGCTGGCGTTGAAGGCGGAGTGGGGGATGGAGACGGGCACGGAGATGGATACGGCGAGCTGTACGGCATACACCTTACTGGAAGCGGCATCTCCGGCCACTTGACGAACCTGCACCGCCGGGCAGTTAAATCTTCAGGCCTCTTCTTGTTCCGTTTTTAGTTTCGTCATCGCTCTGTGCAGAACAAGACGCAATTTTCGCACAACATTTACGTATTTACCCAGTTATGTGTCGGTATATGTTCAAACCACGGCCAGGCCCCACCGGGGTGAGTGTTGGGCATGCGCCGGTGTTCTTAGGACTCATGGTTTCGAGTTCAATGCTACGACCCTTTCGAATCGCATCTCTAAACTTTTCCTCCAGGACCCCCAGTTGGCAGCAGTCGACCATTCTCTTTCGCTGATCTACAGAGAGTAAGACCTGTTCAGTGTCATCTAACAGAAGCGGACTCGGCTTGGCGACGCATTCATGCACGCGCATGATGACCTTGAGCTTGTCAAGACATTCGGCAGCAGTGGGACGCTTCGTTGGGTCGAAGTGGAGCATCTGCATTGCCAGGTCGTACATTCCGAGGCAAGTGGGTGGCGTTGTGCCGCGAATCGGTAGTGCAGAGTTCACGTTCACGAAGTTGAGACAATCTCTGAGCGGTTCGAGTGTCTTACGTGACAACTGCAACTGCCCACCATAGAAGTGGCACCAGTTCAGCAAGCTACCAAGCTTCAGCATCTTATTCTTCTTCTTGTTGTCGATCTGCGCCATGTCAGTCACCTTCGCGGCAAAGGGGGACTTGGGGAGACCGTAAAAGAGCAATGACTACACCGCACGAGTAAATGTCGGAGGCAGGTGTGACGACATGAAGAACAGGCGGGAAGAGCCGATGCAGTCATGCGCGTATGCTTGGAGGTCTCGTATGGCGCTCGTTGACGGCGGAATGACCGAACACGAACACACTTTGAACATTTCTGGGGGTAAATACCCATGCGTGCCGCGATATTCGGATGCCGATTTCAGTTCTATGGCCCAGTTCTCGTCGCGACAAGCCGGCTTCGTCATAGCAGAACTTCTTCATCAACGAAGTCTGTGCAGGATATGATTGAAATGATTGAAAAGAAACAGCCTGACATAAGACCCACCCAACCTTACATGGGTCATTGAAGGGTTGTGTGCCACGCTCTTGGTGCTGTGTCATTGCTGCGTATAAACTGCTGGTATAAACTGCGTAGAATGCAGCAAGAAAGTGGAACTGTCAACTTTTGCTGCGATTGCTTTCCGGAAGAGCTTGCGCGTCGTGTCTATGCAAATTGGGCGGACATGGGCGAAGCCGCGATGAAGATAGACGCCTTGCCTTTCGATGATGACCAAATTGTCGAGCTTGACGGCCAATCGCTCATTTCTCTGAAGTGCAGCACATGCATGGTGTCAAAGGGCGATGACATGATGTATGGTTTGGTCACGGCTGGCGATGTTGATGAGGGAGAAGTGCTCGGGATTGCCAAGGGTGTTCTTAGCGATCAGCCTTCTCGGATTCAGCTATCGTCACAGCTGCACCTCATGACTCCTGATGAAGCATGCGTCAACAAGCTTTGCCATCATTCGGCTGCTGGCAACTGCAGGTTTGCCCTATTCAAGGTGGATAAGAAGCCGATCTGCTTCTTGGTTGCCACCAGCAAGATCCCAAAGGACAAGGTCATCCTTGAAGGTGGCGGCACTGACGATAATGTCTTTGTCGTGGTTAAGCATGCGAGGAATCGTGATGTACCGAAGGACGTGAAGCACTCAATTTCTCGCGTGGTCCAGGAGGATGCAGAGAAGGCGAAGAAGTTAGATGTAATGAAGTCGAAGAAGAAGGCGAAGGCAAAGAAAAAGGAAGCAGACATGACGGAGGAGGAGAAGTACAGATTAGAGCAGAAGAAGCTAAGAAAAGCATGCGCCAATGGGAGCTGGGAGCCTTCTAAGAAGAAGAAGACGACTGTGAAGAGAAAGGGTACCAAATCGAGGTTGACGAAGAAGGACAAGGTGGCCATGACGCACAATGCGAAGACGTTGGACGAGTTCCTTAAACTGTTTTAACCTTTATGTACGTATCCTTCAGCTTCAGGAACCGACGCTGTTCTTCAGGATCCAGGCGAGCATGTGGCACATCTGGCGTTGCGTCAAGAGCAACCGCTAAGGTGTCAAGCAGTGTCTTCATATCTTCTGTCGCAGCAGTCTCAGGGTCAACGCTGCGGAAGGCATGCAGCGCTGATTGGTAAGCAGCTTCTGCCCGCGCTGCCACCTCGTCCTTCCTCGATGGGTTCATGTGGACAGACTCGGACTCAGTGTTGAATGCAAGTCGGAAACCAGCTCGTGTTGAATTCTTGACCATCTGCTTGAAGTTGTGCGCCTCCGTCTTCTTGATGCACGACAGAATAGTTTCTTGGATATCAGCATCAGCCTTTTGCAGGACTGCCGTGCAATTCTCCAACGCGGCCTGAGACAACGGCTTGTAGGTGCGGTACGACGAAGTATTCGCTCTCCGCGCAGCTATCGCTGCTAACTGCTTGCGAGGCGCCTTTCCACCTTGCGTAGGCCGGCGAGCCGTTTGCTTTGTTCTAGCCATCGTCTTCTGAATGCAGAATTATATGCAATACATTTCTCACATAAAGCTGCTTTAAAGTGCGATGCCATTTTCTCACCCTCAATTTGGCATTGGCGTCATGAACGACGATCAGACATTTTTCAATGCAATGGGGTGGAGAAATCGATATCTGGATGGATCAAAGCTGTTTGAATGTGTCTGTGGGGACATCAGTAGCGAAACACGCAACGTCGGTTTTCCCTCGCCATCCCGACGTCACAAGTGCACCCGTACTGCACTGGCGCTGAAGAATACACGTGTCCTCATCGTGTTCGAGCCAACCTATGGGTTCGTTGCTGGAGATAGCAGGCAGTTTTCGATTGATGAATCTGTCTCCATTGGAGGGCACGCAGAACGCATTCGTCAGATCTTTGCGGCAATGCATAGCGAGTATACGGTTATCGAGACGGCCCAGTTCGAGAACGAGGACGATTTTGAGGCGAAAATCAAGGAATTCGGCAAGCTGTATGGTGACTATGAGACTTTTTTCATTATCACTGGTCACTCGGACTCTGATGGTCGGTTTGTGGTCGATGCCCGCACGATACCAGCCATCTGGACAACTGCCTTCGACTTCATCGAGGCAATTCTGAAGAATTATGAGAGTCATGTCTGCAAGTTCGCCCGAATCATGGGTGTGTATATTGCCGCCTGCCAGTCTTCCGCCCGTGACCCACGGCCGATCTTTCAGTTGTATTCTGGCAAGTTCAAGTTCACAATGCAACGGTGTGTGGTGCTTTTGACACCAGATGAGCTACCCGCCGTCGAACTTGCCGCCCATGACGCCACGTGGCTCATCAGAATCATGACTCAGCCAGATCACCTCCATGAGATCGCGCAATTCTGGTTCTGGATGTCCAAGCTCTCGTACATGAAGCGAAGAGTCATTATCGCAAGACCTGACGGTTGTGCAAAAGCGAAGATCGTATCGGAGGAAGACGCAAGACTCCCGCCGCGTTGTTATCCTTTGCTTAACAAGGTTTACCGGCCTGCGTACCCGAACTTCGATTCCACTGCTAAGATCGTCGACTTTCGCTCTCTGCTCTTGATCAAGTCTGAACACGAGTCATCTGTGGCCATTGAGTCTCACATCAACAATATGATTGAGAAGAAAGAGATTCCAATCGGCACCAGCGGTCAGCCACAGTCCTTCGTTGAGGAAATTGTGAATGGGTTGAAGTCATGGAGGAAATACTCGACACACCGTGATGGCAGCTGTGTTGCGCACTGCTGTTGCATGATTAGGGACGGCCATTTCCGGGATATGACCACCCTGACCCACAGAACAGATCTTGAGGCAGCCATGGCTTTGCGTGCCGAGCTGGTGGAAAGCCGGGTGAAGCGGACGGCTCTGACGGAGGATTCCGCTAAGGCAGAACTGTTTTCCAAGATGGGCTGGCTTACCGATGATGCTGTGCGAGAGTTTTCCATGATCTACATGCGTAATGTCATCATGGTGTGCAACAACGGTAATAATTCTACAGTGATATTGTTCACACATGGTCACCAGTTTTGGGGTTTGTACCCTTCTGGCGACTCAGCTGCTGATCGTTGTGAGAATTTCCAGGTGTTCTGTTCCAGACATGGCATTACCCACTTTATTCTGCTCCAGGACGACCATGCGGAACTTGTCAGTCTCCCAGAGGGTATCAAAAGAAAAGCGCAAATACAGGAAGGCGCTCCGTCATCCACAAGTAGACAAAAAGATGATGAGAGTGATTAACAGTAAGTACAAGATAGAAGCAAAGAAAGTAGTGTAAAGATCATTCTGGAAGCGCCTTCCACATATTCCTCAGCGGCCGCCAGCTGCTTTTTGCCGGTAGAGTTCCAGGCCATATCGTCCGGTCGGGTCTTCTGCCTGGGTACTACAGGAACGAACACTGTATCACAGCCACCCCACTCCAGTTCGATTCGAGCGTCTACTGGACTGATTTTTCGGTTTTAGTGTAAACAACTGGGTATTGTCTATAAAGCCAGCGCAAGGCTGCAGCACGGGAAACAAGCTCAGTCCGGGGTCAGAATCCAAGCACCATAAATTTCTTTCTTTCTTTCTTTCTTTTCAAGGCTGCAGCATATCTCCTTTATATCTGGTCGAGTATGCGGCCTCATCTCTTTCTTTGAAGGTGAATGCGATCATCCCATGGTAGTGAGGTGATTCGATACTGGGCGGTTACATATCAATAATCAATGATAGATCACGATGAACCCTCCAAACTCGTCCTCTTCTCTTTGTGTGGGGGTTCATGATGCTTCTGTAATCTTGGTGGTGTGTCTTGCAAGTTATTGTTCGATTATCGTGAACCGGCATGCCACATGCAATGCATCGGCCAGCAAATCGGGTTTCTCGAAGTGCTTCAACGGTGAGTTTGGCGGCAGCGAGCGTTTCCTGAGAGATTGTCACCTGGTCGTTGATCATCAGTGGTGTTGATGCGAACGTTGCTGCTAGGGCGGCGATATCGTTGAGATGTTCAGCGCACATCAAAGCTGTTGGTCTATCCTCCGGATTATAGCTGAGCATCCCCATTGCAAGGTCATAAAGGCTCCTATACTGTGTCGGAGGGCTTCCTCTCGTGCAGAGAGTCGGATTGATCATCAAACCACGGGCTGCATTCTTCTTCTTGCTGTGTATCGTGATTTCGCGGCCGTAGAAGTACGCCATGTTATATAGAGCGCCAATATGCTCGTCTGGGTTACTTGGCTTGCCACCATCCACTCTCACAGATCGAAATGGAGACTTATCCAGTCGCAATGCCATCATGAGGACGATAACGCCGCAGGAAAAGATGTCGTATGCCGCATCAACTGTGTGCATGTTGGTGTTTCTGGTTGTGGTGTTCCTGGAAGCCTGGAAGGGGTTCAAATTCTGTGGTTCCCGCATAGCTACTGTACAATGCTTCGATTTCCGACTGAGTTCGTCGGCACGAAGCTCGGGGGGGATAAAACCAGGTGTCCCTCTCATGTCTTGTCCCATATACCTGTTAATCCCAGTAGGAGCCTCTATTTTGATGGCAGAGCCGAAGTCAATGAGTAATCCACCGTCTTCTCGGTTGAAAAGGTAGTTGTCGGGCTTGATGTCGCCGTGGATGAATCCATTCTCATGCACATGGCTGAGAGCTAACAGTAAGTGCCGCAAGTAGCGACATTGATCCGGTACTGGTAGTGCCAGAACGTCTCGCCACGACATATGGTCAACAAAGCGAGTGGCAAACGCTTGATCGCTGTCAACAAAGCCCACATCGACGATTGTAACAATAAATGGGCTTTTCATTGCCTGAAGTATCGTCTTTTCGTGTGTCAGGCGAAGTGTCATACAGTTATCGACCTTGACGACAGTTTTGACCCCGCTAATGTCGGCAATGTACGTATTACTGTAGTTAGTCTTGTGTAGTTGCGTCAAATCGGCAGCGGAGAGCTTAAAGACCATTTCCACAGACGTCTGTTGCAAAAATGACTTTTAAAGTGCGTTTTTGGCAGATTTTGCAACAGACGTCTGTTGAAATTGGTTTTGAGTACGAATTGTGAAATTTTGAGTCTATCTGCTGAATCAGGAGGCCATTTTGAGTAATCTAAGACTCACCTCGAACATGTGTCAAATCTGGCAAATCAGAAGTCAATAAAAAAGGGCAGAGAGGAGGAAGCGACCCATAAGGCGTACTTATGGACCATTTCCTCCCCCCAGCCCGATTTTTGAGTCTGAACTCCCAAGGAATAATTGTCCCTATGTTACTTTTTTCTAGCAGGATTTAAAGCTCAAAACTACGCATGAGTAGTCCTCATGTGTAGGCATGTATTCAACCTCATTTATAGATTATGAATACAGCTCGTTGTTGATTTATTTTTTTTCTTACCGAGTCGAAATGCTAGGGAATTTCCTCGGGCTTTCCCCCGAGGAAATTCCCCTACCCAATAAGGGAAATTCCTGAACCCTGGACAGTATGTATCTTCAGGTAGTGGTTGAGACAGTCCGTGTCGAGATCATCGATGATAGCTGTCTTCTCGCCGGAGTAGCCGTCCCACCACTTGTTCTGAGCCTTGAGGTAAAGGTCGCTGGCGCCATAGTTATTTCTGGCAGCCCAGGACTTGCCAGTGCCTGGTGGACCCCATATCCAGATACCGCGCGGCGTATCTAGGACTTCATTCACCTGTGTGTGTAGTTTCAGGAAGTTGTGTGCGTATAGGAACGCGCGGAAGTCTACGAAGGATACTTGTTTTGTGCGCAGTGCTTCTACCGGGTCTAGATGGAGAACGTCGGTGTTTATCTCCTTTGAATGCCGTCCGGTGGTGATAGGGCTGCAGTTCCATGCTCTGAAGCAGCCATCCTTTTTGCAGTAACGCCGGACGGCTGTCAGACCCCGAGCAACCTCGACATGAGGGTGGTGGTCCTCCACATCCCATGCGTCGGGGTGCTTTTTGGCGTTCCAGTAGGTCCTGTCGTCTAGGACTATTAGCATATGCAGGTGTATGCCTTCGTTTTTGTGGTTCTCTTTGGCTATAACGCACTCGTGGATCTTGCGGTGCTTGAATGAGGTCGATATCAAAGTGTCCATGGTTGCTTTAAGACGATTGAAGTCGTCATCTGTTTCTAGCTTAGATCCAGTCCACTTTGGATATGTGAGGAAGAACGTCTTCGCCCTCTGCGCCATGGTTATGACCATGGATGGGTTTTCTCTTATTACTAAAATGGTGTTAACTGCTTTATTTCATGATTCGTTCGAACAGCCGAGCGTGATCGTTTGCGAAGCGTTCTGTGGCCATCCACTCTTGGTTAATGAGTGAGTCGTCCGATGGCATGTACGTATCGTCTTCGCCGTCCGTTTCATCGACGAGCCATGCTCTCATGAGCTCCAACTCGTCTTCAGTAACGAATAGGTCGTCGTCTTCGTCGCAGTCTTCAAGGAGTAGTCTTCTGCGGCACGTAGGATGGTAGTTTTGCGTTCTCGTGCTTTCCGGAGTCCTCTCCGGGATCGGAGAGATCCGTCCATCCTCGTAATGGCGAGAGAACATTGACGGAATGTTGTTTTCGTTTTTGACGACGCAGTAGTTCGTGCTATCCTATGTAATGACTTAATATATACCTTATTGCCTTCATATAGGCGTTTCAATGAACAAACCATTCTTTCGAATTTGTGGCTCGCATAAAATGCGTAAGGTTTTTTTGAGGTTTGGCAAAAATGGCTCAAACTCAAAATTTTTACCCCCTGTGGTATCCTAATTGTTATTTCTGCTTATTTATCAGGTCCCGAAGGGCTTCACACGTATGTGTTCTCTGTTTCAAAAGATCTCCCTACAAGCCGTGTGGTTGAACATAGGTGTAGGGAATAGGGGGTAGGCAACGAACACGGCCATGAGGTTGAGGGTGTTGTGCGTGTTGGCGGTCGTCAGACTATTTTCCATCAGTTCGAGGGTGTTGGCAGAAGGCTCTCCCTCTGCGAGGGATGGATCTGCGACGTGCACGGAGAGCTCCCTCTTTGTTTCCCGGTATCACGGCAGTAAGACTTGCGGTGTAAAGACCGCTAGAGCGTAAGGTAAGGTAAGGTAAGGTAAGGTAAGCAATCTTACCTTACCCAGCCAGAAGATCTCTGGACGACCGACTCAGCCTTTTCCAAGGACTCGCGTATCTCAGCAGCAGTATCATTAGGTTCTTGCTTAACTTCGAGCGCACCCATCTGTCAATTTCAAAACCGGTAGCTAGGGGACTCACAACCGTCACGTCAATGGCGGTGCGAGTGTCGCCTTCTTGTACCTGGATATCGTGGCACTTGTAGGCTGTGGGGTCATCAGTGGCCGGGTTCTCGACGAGGATCGAATCGAAACGTGAAGGTCTCGGGCGAGGCGGCGGCCTCGGTGTTGCTGGAGGAGCGCGCTGCCCGTTCGCGTCCGACTCGCCATTTGGGGGTCGAGTCACATCTCGACTCTGAATGAACACCCCACACTCACGCTGCACGCACGCAGCGCACTGTCAGTAAACGCACCATGTATGTCTACTATTCATCTCCAGAGCTCGGCCGGAATCGCCTGCTCTGTCGCATCCAGACGAGGGTCGAGTTGGGTCGGCCGAGCATCGAGGCGGGCGGAGGGCGCCGGACCGCGCGCTACCGGAATACGTGGAGTGAGTATCGCTCTGCTGATTCCAGGAGCGCGCTGCCCGTTCGCGTCCGACTCGCCATTTGGGGGTCGAGTCACATCTCGACTCTGAATGAACACCCCACACTCACGCTGCACGCACGCAGCGCACTGTCAGTAAACGCACCATGTATGTCTACTATTCATCTCCAGAGCTCGGCCGGAATCGCCTGCTCTGTCGCATCCAGACGAGGGTCGAGTTGGGTCGGCCGAGCATCGAGGCGGGCGGAGGGCGCCGGACCGCGCGCTACCGGAATACGTGGAGTGAGTATCGCTCTGCTGATTCCAGGAGCGCGCTGCCCGTTCGCGTCCGACTCGCCATTTGGGGGTCGAGTCACATCTCGACTCTGAATGAACACCCCACACTCACGCTGCACGCACGCAGCGCACTGTCAGTAAACGCACCATGTATGTCTACTATTCATCTCCAGAGCTCGGCCGGAATCGCCTGCTCTGTCGCATCCAGACGAGGGTCGAGTTGGGTCGGCCGAGCATCGAGGCGGGCGGAGGGCGCCGGACCGCGCGCTACCGGAATACGTGGAGTGAGTATCGCTCTGCTGATTCCAGGAGCGCGCTGCCCGTTCGCGTCCGACTCGCCATTTGGGGGTCGAGTCACATCTCGACTCTGAATGAACACCCCACACTCACGCTGCACGCACGCAGCGCACTGTCAGTAAACGCACCATGTATGTCTACTATTCATCTCCAGAGCTCGGCCGGAATCGCCTGCTCTGTCGCATCCAGACGAGGGTCGAGTTGGGTCGGCCGAGCATCGAGGCGGGCGGAGGGCGCCGGACCGCGCGCTACCGGAATACGTGGAGTGAGTATCGCTCTGCTGATTCCAGGAGCGCGCTGCCCGTTCGCGTCCGACTCGCCATTTGGGGGTCGAGTCACATCTCGACTCTGAATGAACACCCCACACTCACGCTGCACGCACGCGTGCTCCTGTGCGAACCGTTGCGGTGTGACATGCTGTTTTTTCTGGTACTTTAACCGGGACTTTAAGTCCCGGAATAAGTCCCGGAATACATGAAAAAAGGACGATTGCAAGAAAAAATGAACGCGCTCAAACAATTAAACTACAGCGTATTACGCCTTGCACTTGCACAAGGCATCGTTTAGACATCCGTACAACATGCTGAAGACCTTCACTCGCGAAGTCAGTGGCATCGCACAAACTCTCGTCGAAAAACTGTCTCATGGTTCATCTAGGGTCGGGATAGACTGCCGTGCCTCCCCCACTGGTCCAGTATGCCGAGATAAAATTTCCTGGGTGCGTAAAGATGCGATTTTTGGGAATTGCTCCCAAAGAAGTTTGCTTTTGCTCGCCAACAAAGAAGGCCGAAAGCAAGTGAGAACATCTGTGTCACATAACAACCTTTGTTCTGCATCAAATAGCAGCAAGATTGCATACGGCATCGAGTATTCTCGAGAAAACACTCAAAACTTTGCCTGGCAAACGAAAAACGATCCTAAAAGCTAATTTACCTCCAATGTCTCCAAAAGTGAGCCGCATGATGTATATTTCTATGATCTTTGTCTTTCACCTTCAGTTCTTCTTCAAATCATCCATACGCGGCATATCAAGCATTCCTCGTCGTTTGGTCAATTCTGGCAAATCAACAAAAGGTATCCATCGGCTCAGAAGAGGCTGTGGTGGTAGCCTCGGTCCCGCTTACACCCCCGTGCGTGCCTTGTGATGAAGAAAACTTGTGATATGGCCGGAATGCACTTTATGACAAACGAATGAAGCGGGCCGAGTTTATCGCCGAAATCAAGCAAATGCGCGTTAAGCTGAGTCACTTGACTGAAATGGATGACTATTACGCCATTGCCGACGACGTTACTAAGAATTACCTGACAGTTGCCTCAAATTTCTTACTGAAAGCTGTTCTTCGCTCGCAATAGACGTAATTGACTGTAGATTGGTGAAGATAGTGTAAACATAAAGAACCCTTTATATACATACTCCGATTATCCATCTATCTATCTTCTCGGGCGAAGATTGTGCCCAGTCCTCCTCATCAGCTCCTCCGCTCGCTGCTCACTGTTGCACAGATTGCAGATGCAGAGAGTCTCATCCAGACCACTGTCCGCCGTCCTTACACAAATCGTCTTGGCTGTCTCGTCAACAGTGATGAGTTCCCGGATCTCCTCCGGCTCCTCACAGATACCCTTGACCCATCCACTAAACAGCGCATTCAGCGACTGTTGGCTCGCCTCCCTATCCCAGTTGGGTACCTTAGTTAATAGACGATTTCTCCAGGCGGCACACCGGTCGGCATCAAATAGACACGAGCAGAATGTGACAGACTTACACTGCCTTGCAATCGGCAACACCATACCATGCTTTCTCGATGAGCCACGGCGGGTGTAGTGAGCAAGGACACGACCGACCATTGTCTTCTGAGCCAGGAAGCCGAGAACCCAAGATCGATGCTTGTCCACTCGCAACTGGGCATTGATGAGGAAATCACGTTCGAAGTACTCCTCAAGCAAATAGAACATCGGAAGCCGCAGTTTCGAGTGAACCTTGGGCAGAACTGACACCACTGCATTCAGATATAGCGAGCCGGTAAACTTGGGAGAGTAAGTCAGTCTGAGACCATCATTGAGCGTCGTAGCAACCGAGGAGCGACTCGATGGAAGGTCATAGAACAACGTCAAGACATGGAACATAATGAACGTAGAAAAGGACGCCGCGTGATGGAAAGCGATTGTCTGGTGTGTCACGTGGTCAGAGGAGTAATACAACGCCTGTAACTTGGCTGTAAGGAGTATGAAGGGCTGGAGTGACTGGTCAAACTCCTCAAGGTGCTCGTTGACTAGTGTCGCGAGCTTTCGTCTGTTCCAGCTCTGCTCGTTGCAGCCAGTTGTCCGCGTGAACAGCTTTTCAATCTGCTCAAGTGTGTGCACGTTCTGACCAGCGTGTTGAACCTTGACAAGGCCAAGCAGCGTCCAGAAGTCCTTCATAAGATAGTGACTCACATGCATGACAGGTGGAATGAACGTGACATCAGCGTACTTTGTGAGCACGTGAAGTGGGCCATCTATCTCGTTGGCATAGGTCAGACAGCAGACATCTCGGTGACCATCGCGGGACCCAAACCGTGTCATGTCTTTCACGCCACCAGCGTCACGAAGACGGATGCTATCTGCGATTGTCCAGCGATCGCAACGATTGGCAAACGGGTCGCTTGCGACCTTTCCCATGTGTAGGGAGGAGAATGGAGAGCGGTAGTATCGTCCCCGCTTGACGCCACTAACAATCTGCAACGCTTTGTGATCGCCGCAGATCCCGAGCAGGCTGATGACAACACGGCTGCGTGGGAGCAACGAACTGTCACCACATGCGAAGGGGATACCAATGAGCTTGTTCATTAGCCGCTGTACATCATCAAAGAACGAAGGAATGAGCTTCTCTGTGCCCTGAAATGTAAGAAGCGTCATGGGTGGGGTAATCTTCTGTGGTAGGGCTGCTCCCTCGCGATCAATTATGCGATATTTGACCGCCGTACAGTCGGCCCGATATCCATCAAACCATAGGAGCATCTCAAGACCATAAGCCTCCTGTCGGCTCTCCGGGTTAATAGTGACGGATTGAACGAACTTGCTTGACTTGATATCGCGCTGAACTCGGTCGGGGAACTTCAGCATGAACTTAATCTGGGCGACAGGGTCATAGGACAGAGCGCTGATCACCATCCGGTGAGATTTCTTTGTTCCACGCGGAATGATGCCCATGTTCCGGCATAATCTCTGAATCTCCGGCAGCTTGGATGGATCATCATGCGAAATGTATAGCCGTGACTCCCCCGATATCTTCTCGAAGTGGTGAGCGAAGAGGCAGTCGTGTTCATCGAGAGTCTCTTGCAGGTCGGTGTGGGTGGTTGGGTCATATAGGACGTAAAAAGCCTCCGCGACTTCCACGCTACGCGTGAAACCGGCTCCTGCTTGACATTGAAGCTCTTGGTTAGACACCCCATCACGCCCAGAGACATCGGGCTGCTCAGGAGTGAACGCGTTGACGTCCTCGATCAGTGTTGGGTCTGATATAACAGATCGTATGGCTGGGATGGACAGCAGGTCATACCCAAGATTCTGGAGACTGTCTACCACCGGTGGAGTGTGAATTCCAAGGCGAACTCCCATGTCGGAGGCCATTGAAACAAATGCATGGCGGAGTCGGTCGTAGCGATTCTTCCCTAACTCGACGGCACAGATAATTGCCATGGCCGTGTATAGGCTCTTCGTCTTCGCCTCGTTGTCGACTCGCGTAACAGTCACATGAGCAGTGCTGTGATTCCTCATCAATGCGCTCCAATCAGCATTAACGACTGCACTACGTAACGTAGCATCACTATGTGTCACCCTCAGTGGACATGACGTCAGGAAATCTCGGAGAATGCGCAAGCACTGCTCCTTGCTGTCTAAACGAAACGATTTGTCGCGGTTTCGGAGCAGAAACTCGTCTAAGACAGCGGTGATGATAGATCCAAGAGAACTGTCCGCCCCATAGGTGATGACGACTTCCCAGTTCTCGAAACGCATTGCTTCAATAGCAATAGGACAAATTTACAAAGTAAATACACAAATGTGCTGATGTAGGGCATGGTGGCGGATCTGGCGCTGGTGGCGGACGTGGAGACACTGGGGGTGCTCCACAACCACGTCCACTGCAAGGGTGACTCATGTAGAGTCGCCCGAAAAGCAGAAGCATGCGGACAACACAATAGAGGATGATTCAGAGATCGAGACAAGTGGTAAGAGGGTGAGGACTGAGTAAATGGATTGCAAATGAGTCTTTTTAATGTCTCACCACCTGTTTGGGCCTCAGCGCTGTCGTTCAGGCCAATCCACGTTTGTGGATCCGTGCAGTTTATGGCTTATCGACCGGACATCTCCTGAACTGAGCGCCAGGGGGCGGAGGTGGCGTTGGCGTGGGGCGTGGAGGCGCTGGGGGCGGGGGTGGCGTTGATATTGGGCAATTACATAAAGTGCACGGTGCTTGGAATTTCATTCCAACCTCAAAATGGCGGGAAAGCATTATTGGAAGGAACTAGTGGCAGCTATGCGGTTCTTTATACTGCAAAAGCAACCAGCTGTCGTCAAAAGCGCGCCATCTACCATCAATAACCAACATCTGCGTTGCACTCCACTGTTCTCGGTCGTTAATGCACAAAATCACTAAACAACATCAAAAGGACTGTTCATACGTTATTAAACATTGCTTGCTACTTCTGTTTCATCTTATTGTCGTTTACAGCTGTGTTGTCCTCAACAAATGCCAAGACGGAGGCTGGAACTGACATGTTGAAGCGTCCTTCTCGTCGTGTTCCGGTGTGCGTGAATTGCTTTCCTCGCATTCAGAGAGGCCAGCGACAGTTCAACGGTGAGTATACCAACGCTGCCCGCGCTATTACAGAGCCATTGACACTCGCGGATGACGAGGCTCGTGATGATGTCAGTATCCGCGAGGAGGTGAGTGATGAGGAGGATGACCAAGAGTGATAAGTGGAATAAAATGAACGAATGACTGATGCGGCACATTCTGTTTACGCTATACGACGATTTTAGAGAGCGCCAGAGAGGTGCTGCAGGGAGAGAGCTTGTGCTTGCGTATCCTGAGGGATGCGGGATGGGAGGGGCCGACGTAATTGGCCAATCCACGTTTGTGGATCACCTGGTGTCGTCCATACCGGGCGTCTCTCCGCCACAGGCTGTGTTGCTGCGCATGGAAAGCAGTGTTAACTGTGTTCTATTGCACGATAGCACGGGGTTATTGACTGATGCGGCACCTACCTTAAATTGCTCGTCATCCACAGTTGTGGATGGACCGATATCGCGCTAAGCATCGCCAAGCACCTCTCAAAGGGCAATCATCCGCTCGACAAGATCATCACCTGTTCATTTCACCATGGAACGATGAGCAGCTCCGCATCCTTGGCGATAATGCGCGAGTTCTTCAGCTGCTCGCCATGATGGTCCCTTGGATGCGGAAGATCTTGGCCTCGCCTGCATTTAACCCCGGGTGCAAGCCTACTAGCACCGAGAAGGACCTCCTCGGCAAAGAGCTCGAACAGGACGTGGATTCATCAAGAATCCTTCGTGAGATGTCCAATCGAGCGGCGTACAACAAAGCCCATGCCAAGATCATTCGTGATCTCGTTGAGTACCGGAACCGCGCAGCTCACAATGAGCTTGAGCCCGACACCCTGCCCAAGGTCCTGGAGCTGGTCGAGAGCTTGGCCCAGGCCTTCTCGGTTCCATTGCACGATAACGTCAGGGCGTTCATCGCGCTGCTTAAGTCGCCAGTGTCGCTCGTTGCGACAAGTGAACATCATGCTCTGACGAAGAAGGTCAGCATTCTTGAGGATGAGATTGAGAGGCTGCGTAGCGGCGGCCGTAAGACCATGCTCAGGCTGCCAGGTGTCAGGTCTCAGCCGGAGCCCACCACTTTGGAGCAGGCAACGATGACGACTTCGGACGTCGGAGACCTGGATGAGCCGAGGCCCAGGCCCGAAGACACGGGCAAGACGCGCGGTACGCTCATGTCCCGCACACTGACTGCTAGCCAGGTGGACCAGCTAGCTATGGCCAGAACGCATGACCCCCCGCTTGTCCTGTCAGGACGTTGCATCGTGTGCGGGGGCTCATGCGAGACCTCAGAGTGGGCTTGCCGTCGTACCTCAACGACGACACCCAAAGATCCTTGCCGAACGTTGATTCGGAAGGTTAGGACTGGGAATACTCGCGACGTCTCTGTCTACCTCACAGATGAGGCATTTGAGTGGGTCAAACGTCGCGATCAGACAGGCAAGAGAGCGAGACAGGAATAAATGAATGTATATGTGCATGTCTGGGCCTCAGCGCTGTCGTTCAGGCCAATCCACGTTTGTGGATCCGTGCAGTTTATGGCTTATCGACCGGACATCTCCTGAACTGAGCGCCAGGGGGCGGAGGTGGCGTTGGCGTGGGGCGTGGAGGCGCTGGGGGCGGGGGTGGCGTTGATATTGGGCAATTACATAAAGTGCACGGTGCTTGGAATTTCATTCCAACCTCAAAATGGCGGGAAAGCATTATTGGAAGGAACTAGTGGCAGCTATGCGGTTCTTTATACTGCAAAAGCAACCAGCTGTCGTCAAAAGCGCGCCATCTACCATCAATAACCAACATCTGCGTTGCACTCCACTGTTCTCGGTCGTTAATGCACAAAATCACTAAACAACATCAAAAGGACTGTTCATACGTTATTAAACATTGCTTGCTACTTCTGTTTCATCTTATTGTCGTTTACAGCTGTGTTGTCCTCAACAAATGCCAAGACGGAGGCAACGCTGTCCGGGCCATCTGTGTCCATGACACTCACGCCTGTTCTCATTTCACAGATGAAAGACAGCCGAACACATCAAACCATTTACTTCCTCCCCTTCCTTGTCTTCGGCACACTCTCTTCACCAGTGCCATCTGACAGAAGCTCCGCCACGAGATACACCGTGGCATGATTACCCGTAATGACAATGACCTTCTCGTGGCCCGTCTCCCTGATGGCATCACTGAGTTGAGTCAGACTTCTGAAATCCTGAGGGTAGACCCTTCCGTTGTCGTAAACAGTCGCTGAGTTGACTATGCGACCATCTTCCTCTTCTCTGCGCTGCAGGACCATGACCTTCTCCTTCTCAAGATGCGTCCAAGCCGAGATAGCAGTGCTTGTCAGCCAGCCCTGGCCGTTGAACAGCTCGGAAGGGTCCCACCATGTGCCCCTGACCTGGCCCTCGGCCTTTTTGGCCATGGATTCCTCGGTGTGTTCTCTCAGATGATTTTTTTGAAATGTTTGATTCGATTCTTACCCAGTACTTGGCCGTGCTTAATGTCGTTGAGCGAATGAGCGATGCAGGCTCCGTCACGGTGAATCTCCTTGGCAGGGCAGGTTAGGATCCTGTCGATCGCGGTTTGTACGTCGAAGACCAGCTCAGGCTCATGCTCGTTGTCACTGATCGACACGACTGACATATTGTCGTCATCTTCCGGCCCACGCACCACCGTGTCAGGCTCCTCCTCGTCTGCCTACTTACCCTTCTTCTCCTCTGTCTCCACCTCCTTGTCCTCCTTCTTCTCCGTCTCAGCCTTCTCCTAAACGTACACAGTCGAACGCACTACAAAAGGCATATCCAAATCTTTATTCAATCTCAACGACCTCGCACTTCTTCTGGTACAGCGTGGCGTGAGCCGGATCGCCTTCGATGACAATAGCGAAATTATCTGTCAACCCCCACAAGTCTGCATCGGGTGCAAGCATGGTGGTGCCATCAAACAGGTATAAGATGGCGGAGATGCCTTGCATGCCGTTGTATCCGTCGTATGACTGGACAACAAGGATGTTCCGCTTCTGCTTCCTCGCCCAGACTCGGATGGCGTTCGAGTTATAGTAGCCGGAGTCCGGATCTGTCAGGCTACGCTCCGTGACATTCTTCTTAGACCAGTACTTGGCCTTCACTGACTGGCAGAGGCCACGCTGCCACTTTTCGAAGTCGCCATCAACTCTGCCACCCAACTCAATGGCTTGGAGACAATATGCAACGCAGTTGCCGTCACTCTTGACATGAATCGCGGTACAGCCAGCCGTGAGAGCCTCCGCGTTGATGCACGTCTGCACCGCGGCCTCAGAGGTGATGCGAGTCTGAGTCTCCGGCTCAGTCTGGATGCAGGCGTCGCATGTGTTCACCGTCTCCTCTTCTGCCTCACCCCTCTTCTCCTTCGCCTCCTCCTGCTCCTCATCTGACTCCTCCTCCTCTGACTCCTCCTCCGAGTCCTCAGGCCTGGCCTTCTCGGGCGTGATGAAGAGGGCCTTGCGCTTCACAGACATGGCTGCCTGCGCCTCGTCCGTATCGCGTCGGGGACATGAAGTCCTGGAGACTGTGCCAGACTGTGGCGGGATGGGGCTGGCGGCGAACGAAACATCGCAGGAAGCAAGGTACCCAACGTCATGCTCATGATGGATACGCCTGCACTCAAGAAAGTGGTCTCTTCTCTCGTCAGTCACCTGCTTCTTCAGCCGCTCGACCTGCTCCTTGAGAGATTGGATCTCCGTATTCTGAGCAGAGATCAGACTGGCTGTCACGCGACGTACGACTCGAGCTTCAGCAGGGAGTCTCGTGGTCAACGTCTTCTCGCCAGTAAGCGCCTGAGTATCGATCTGGTCGGCCCAGAGATAGCGCTGAAGCACGTGGTCGGCGTGATCCTCGCCGGGACAGGGGGCGTTATCCCTGCGGGCCCGCACACGACGAGTACCGCAGATCTCATCGTACACTCGCTCCCATACCACGTCATACTTGGACTCGCGCGTGTATTCCATCTCCTTTTCCAACTCCTTTCGGTCTTCCTCATCGGCCAGCTTCATCATCTGAACCCGAGTACAATCCCTGATGTCCTCGTCCTCCTCCTTCGCGAGTTCACACTCAAGCCTAGCGTTTGTCTTCATTCTAGCCTCACGAATGCTCTTCTTCACCCGAATACGCGCGCTCTCCACCTCGCCGTCGTACAGGTGCGTGAAGGTATCCCCGCCGAGGACCTGCTTCAGTGTTTTCTTGTGTTCCCCTGTGACCCTTTCACCCTCATTCAATTTCATCGTCGCCATAAACTGCGCCTTAAGGTCCTTCTTCATATCTTCTGTCTCCTGGCGCGTGAGGCGGAAGAACGTGGCAATACGCTTGAGATTAACACCTGTGTAAACAATTTCGCTCAGTAACGTACGTTCCTTGATCA
Organism: Carpediemonas membranifera; assembly: GCA_019828565.1. NCBI lineage: Eukaryota > Fornicata > Carpediemonas > Carpediemonas membranifera. The sequence goes on along the minus strand of JAHDYR010000050.1, from coordinate 36,865 downwards.
CAGTAGCGAGTAAATCGCGCCTAGGCAGCAAAAAGCGCGCGAAGGACGTCGCATTTGCCTTTAGCGCTTGCAGCTGTATTGATCTTGGTCATTAGCTCCTTCTTCTCGAACTCAGTGGCTTCTTCCAGCCAAGTGAACAAGTCTAGCATCGTATATCGCCAAGAGACGTTAAATGGTTACTAAAAGTTTATGTATATCGCCTGCGGCTTGTAAGCACTCACACCGTGACTACCACCAGCCGTCATCACACCCCTAGCCCTACCCACACGTCCATTCTCGCCGATGCTGATTAAATCGTCCGGCCAGCGAGCCGGGGCCTTTCGCAAATTTAATATGGTCAAGAGACGTTATCTGCGGCTGAAAAGAGCCCCATATAACCCCCTATGACGTTATACGGAGAAATCATCGCCGATTTTCACGTTTTGGCGAGCTCCGGCCAAGGGGTCCAGGAGTCAGCTTTTGGGGGAAGGTCTGTGGTGCTATAACGTACCTCGGGACGCACTGTGGAGGCCCCTAGAGTACTCGGTCATGGCATGTCAGACCAAGGGTCCCTCAAATCTGGCCCCATTCAGGATGCTCCCCCTAAATGTTCCGTTGCAAGCGTCTGACGGGCGTTCTCTGGATACCGACCAAGATGGAGGTCACGTGGATCAACGGACGATAATTGCGGTATTCTGGCCATGCCTGGTACTTTCAAATCATCTGTACTGATCTATGCTCCATTTATAGTTCATATCGTATGGACGTGGTGGACTTATGGTACTTGATGTTGTTTAGGGATTATTGTTGCTTTAATGATGCTCTGCGCTCGCTTACTGATGTTTCTTAGTGATATGTGCATGCCTACTACGTTAAAGCTGCCAGTATTCTTTCTATTCTTAAGTTCGCCATTTCAGTCTCGTTGCGAGCATAAAGTGCACATTGTGAAAGGAAATTGGGTGGTTATATAATGGATACAGGGCAGGAAAAGGTACACGAATGCGGTCCTGAGGTTTGGCATGGGATACTGATCTCATACGTCAAAAATGGGCGGTGGTATTCGAATTTCAGAATTTCGGCATGTCCGAATTCCGAGGCAAGCGGGTAGGGTGTACAAAACCTGGCCTGGGTCCCTACTGGAGCTAATAGATAACAGTATCACCGTGTATTCGGTTTTCAGAAATATAACTTGTGTTGGTATTGCAATTTCAGAATTACTTCCAGTACCGGAGATTGTCTTAGAATTTGGATGTTCATGACTACTTTAAAATTTTAAAAAGTTCCCATGAACCCACTCCAGCTCAGGATTGCGGATCTGAGCCAAGTTTAGGTCGAATCCAAGTATTTGATAATTTTGTATGTACGAAATTCTGAAATTGCAATACCAACAGAAAACTCGTGTTATGGAGGTTCTAGCTGCAAATAACGACGATATTGTTAAGCGCTGGTCTGATAGAGTTTCAGTGAAGACGCGTAGTGTGTACAAGAAGCACCTGGAGGACGTTTTGGCCAGCATTTGCCAGGAAACAGGCGCTGAAATGCAGAAGGGCATCGAGATTGTCCGAAGCGACAACGTTACGACTTATTTGGCGCATTATTTCGCTACAAAGACGCCTGCTATGGCTAAGAGGATCGTTTCGGCTGTTCAGTCTTTCCGGAACTTCGACTTGCCACACCCTGCGAAGCCGTTGTCCTGGAAAGAGGAGGAAGAGGTGTCCCCTGCATCAGTTGAGAGTCTCCCCAGCCCGTATGGCGCCATTGCCATTCTGCTCAACCAGACGGGCTGGGAGTATTCGTATCTCCAAGGTAATCTCCCCGATGCGATAGACCTTACCTCGTGCCCGAGCTGGATGGGCTTTGGCACGCTCAAATCGGGATTCCCGCAGGCCAGTGCTGTATCGGAGGCGCTCAAGGTTCAGGGGTTGACGGTTCGCATGCTTCGCTTTGCGCAGCGGATCGACGTGTCCACCGATAGGATGCAGTCTATCGGCACGCTAGAGCGCCGCGGCAGACCGCAGGAGAAGCCTCAGAAGGTCATTAAGGACAAGCGCATCAGCCTGACCGATGAGCAGTTCAGGCACCAGTTGGCGTCCAGTCACTTAACGACCACGCGGCGCCCGACGATCTTTGATCTCAACCCGGAGATCACAAGCTCTGCCGACCTGGTGCCGCCGATGCTCGATGGCTGGCTTTACAACAGGCTCAAGGCCAGAATGATCGAGCTTCACGATACTAAGAAGAAAGAGAGGCAGAGCGAGGCTGACAAGGAGGCGGAGTTCGGCTCGCTGACTCGCGAGACAGAGATGCCAGAGGGCGAGAGAGAGGGCGATACTGACGAGGAGGCGGTGTCCGACGAGCCAGCTTACCAGGCAGAGTGGATGCACTACGAGGTGCCAGCTCGCGAGGAGAGCGAGGAGGGCGCCTTTGGTGAGGAGGTGGACTTATGCAAGAGTGCCGATGAGGAACCAAAGATCGACCACGACGAGCATGGCGGGGAGGTGGCGGGCAGAGATGGTGATGGGGAGATTCAACATACTGTCAACATCCCTAGATTATCTTTGCTAAACCCTAGATTATCTTCGACCTCAAAAAGCTAGATAATCTACGGTTGCAAGAAAAAATGAACTCGACGATGAGCCGGAGCTGGATCTTCAAAGTGGTATGGTAGTACTTGGCTATACCTAAGCAATACGCATGCGCAGTATCAAACTTTAAATCCTGCTAGAAAAAAGTAACATAGGGACAAATTGGAATTGAGAGTTGAGACTCAAAAAACGGGCAGGTGGGAGGAAATGGTCCATAAGTACGCCGTATGGGTCGCTTCCTCCCTTCTGCCCCTTTTTTTTATCGCAAAATCGATTTGCCGGATTTGACACACGTTTGATGTGATCAAAATGGATTTGATAGACATGAGTCCAGATCATGCAGTTGGCCATCCTGAAGCGCTAGGGCGGTCTGCAGACCGCAGCAATGCCTCTGCTGAATGCCCTTCGCCTGACGGACAGGACGCGCGTTGACTCTAAAGGACTGCATGTTTCGGCATTAAAAGAAGGTGTGGAATACAACGGAGTCATCGCCGAACCGCTCCGACCAAGTCGGTTATTAGGACATCGCGTTCAGACGCCCTCTGCAATTACCAAGTCAATAGATGGGAGTCGACCTGATCAGCACGTCATTTGGGGCCTCAGGTGACTCTATAGCTGAGTTTGGCTGGGCGCTGCTGCGGCCATGGGCCGCTAGTGCCCTTACTGGCTCGTTTCTCCTCGTATAGCGGCCGTAGAGGTCTGATCTGAGCCTCGTTATAATAGTCTGCCCGAGTAGAGTCCAGCCATACCATAAATGTCCCCCAATCTCCCCCTCCCGGTCGCTCATACCTCCAAAATGGCCTATATTCCCTGTAGGAAGCTTACTAAGGGCGGATTTCCCATAAGTCGTGGCATAGAGGGAAGAGACTTTGTACACAGCCTCCTGATCGTGGGTTCAATTTTCACCGGGAGCAATATGCTCTTTTTGGCAGACAACGCCGCTCCGAGCTCTATCGCGCCCAGCGGTGCCTGCAGCGGCCAGAACAGAGCTAGAATTCGGGTGATTTTTAATCTCGATCGAAATGCTGCTGAAGCACGCTCTAGAGGGACTGAAGCGCTCTACGAAGGAGCAATACAAGCAGACATATCAAAAACTGTGCGTTTACCTTGAGTGCGACGATGAGGATGCTGATGTTGTTATTTGCACAGAGATCCGACAAAATAGTGACGTATTCGAACAGTTTCTGGACTCTCTGTCCTTCTGTCGCCGTTTTGGACGGTACAAGTCCATCTCGATGCCTCAAAAGGCTCTCGTTCGCCTTCTTCGCACTGCTGGTGCCGAAACCGACCTAATTTGCAGGATAAGATCTCACACGCTTCCGGCACGCCAGGTGCTGACTAACGAGGAGTACGACAAGCTCACGAGAGCTCTGAAGTACGACATTGCCGAGTCCCACCGTCAGCTCGCCCTAGTCGTTGCTCTCTGCCGGCTGGGATCGTATGTCGCAGACCTACGTGACTTAGACCTACCCGCGCTACAGGAGTTGATGCAAGAGGCTGCCGTGGATCACCCTGCCTTTGAGACCCTTATCCGGATGTCCAAGGACCTTGATTCGCTCTGGGGTAGTCCCCCCATGACAGTCAGGCACGCGAACCGCATCTTGCACGAAGCGGGGATGCAGAGTCTGAAAAAACCCATCTCCCTGTCCGATCTGGATACCCCTGACGACAGATGGAATGACTGAAGCCGTAAACGTATCAATCAAATCTTTTACTACTCCATCTGCGAGTGAAGCCAGGTCACTGCAGTTCTCGTCAGATACACCTTACGTGTCTTGCGCGGCTTCTTTGTTCCTTTTGTGACTGCCTCGGCAGTGGCCTGCGCCACCAACTCACGACAGGTAGACTTCGGCGTCTCGGTGCCACCCCGCGTGCATGCCCAATGTGTGTGAGCCACAGATTCCCCACACACAATGCATGATCCCGTCAAAACAGCCGGCGGCTTCTGCGGAGTCTTCAATATCTGTCGAAGCAGGTCGCACATTGCGGTATCGACTGTCTGCCGAGACAGTACAGGGCGTGCGTGAATAGTCTGTGTAGACGCCTCCTCAAGGTCGCGCACCTCTGTCTGCGTCTGATGATCCGAGCCGACTGGCACCTTTGTCTGTGTCTGACCATCCGAGCTGACTGTCTTCTCCTGAGTGACTTGGCGGGATGTGACTAGCTTATAAAGATAGGGACGCGGCGGCATCGTGCGTACAGGCGCACGACCATACGTATACGATTCCTCGGGACGCTGGCGCGGTGCGTCTGTCCTCGTCGGCTGAACCCGCACCCTGGGCGCCCCCCGTTCACCTCACGTCGAATATCGTCCACAAAGTCAGTGAACGCCTTATCCGGTCCCGTCCTCGTGGTCACACGCCTCGTGACTCCTTCGACCGCAGACAGGAAGTCCATGAATGACTCACCACCAAAAGAGGCAGAACCGTGGCATGCCTCGTTCCTGAAACGCTGGAGAGTCGTAATGTACCGTTGATTGATGCGATCAAGGTCCTTTCTGCAACTCAGAACGGCACATAGAAGCACAGAAGGATCGTCTGAATTATTGATCTTACCACTTGCTGCTATGATCTCCTTCAGCACAGGAACCATTCGCAACAACGTTTCCAGCATCATGCCAGCGTATGCAGCCGAATCCTTGTTGCCTGTGCTCATATCGAATTCTTTAGAACGAAATTCTAAAGAAATGTTCGCGGGTATGCCTGATCATCGCGCGTCGAAAGACAGCAGGAACGTACCCTACAGCTCAGGTTGAAGTAGGCTTGGCTTTGGTTCAACTGATAAATGCGCCATTGCTCCGTTTATATCATCCAATGTTAGGATGCCTTGCCATGATGATATGCCGGTCACTACGCTTCTGGGCGACGGTGGAGGCTGCTGCATGATCCAATATGTTGTTATGATTAACACCGTCCTGAAGGGTAATGCTGGGGGAATGGTGTTCCCGAGCACGTGATAGTGGACGGCCTTGTTGGTGAAGAGGGCGCGGCCCATGAGAAGAGGAAGAACTCATCGTCGCTCTCGACATCGGCCTTGTTAACGAGCATAGTGCCGGCAGGGGCGTGGTCGTGAGAGCCCCGCCGCGGCGGAGTCATGAAAGCTTTACGTAATTGTTTAACGATTTACAGTTCAGCCAATGTTCTCGGAGTACCTGTGAAGTAGTTTTTGGTGGCACGCTTGTGAGCACGCGCAGGACCTGCCGTTTCTTCCACCTCTCTTGCAAAACGTTTCAGCTCCTCTGTGGCCGGACACGTTGTAGGGTTATGGTAGCCTATCCACTTCACGCGACAAGTTGAGCCGTTCTGCCCATCCGGCAATGTGACCTTCTCGATGGCATAGTCTAGTTGCGTGTCAGTGAATTGAATCACGTTGTCGCCCCTGTCTCCAAGCGAAGCATCCCTCTTCGCCAGCACAAAAAAAGGCTAAATCTAACTCTTCAATTGACGTGATGCCCAGCAGCAGACTCTCTACCCAAGAGGCATAGAGTGAGGGTGCCTTCTTCGCGACGTAGATCGCGTATCTATCGAAAATCGATAGACGCACCTTAGACGGAGCATTCATAGCATCTTTCAAAGAGTTGATACTCATACGAAGTGTCTGAAGTGCAGTGGAATGCCTTATGAGCATTGGCGCATGCTCGAGGATCTGCGTCGCCGCCTTGATCTGGTGCTCTGTTAGAGCTCCTTTGCCAGTTAGTGAATAGCACGCACTCTGAAGGTTGAAGGGGATCGAGTTTGTGGCACATTTCACCTTTTCGTCAGACTGAAGCTCGAAATACTGTTTCCCAGCAGGGGACTGGGCCCATTCCTTCTCAACTGCCACAAAGGTGCGGGACTTCAGTGACTGAAGCGAGGACGAATAAATCCTTTCAGTCTGAAGTGAGTTAAGCGTGTAATACGCCATAAAAGCTTCCGCCGGTGAGGTATCGAGCTCTGTGGTCAGCATAGAGAAGCGTTGCATTATTCTGCAAAATAGTGGCCAATTGGCCACTACGATATCGGCAATTAAGACAGTAACAGGAGCGTTTGGTGCGCAGATCAAGACTTTTTAACAATATCAACAAACGGTTCACTCACTTTCTCGTTTAACGTAGTGAATCATCAGTTTCAGCTGTGGCGTTAGTTGTTAGCCGTGCGAAGCACTGATGAGGCCTTATTACCATCAATAGGAGTAATAAACACCATTTAACTTCAATATAGAGAGCGAGCGGCCAAGAAACAAGCGCCGGGAGGATAACGGCGGTGGAGAGCAGCATGAGAGCGCCGGGGGATGGCGCACGGGAGGGAGAGCGGCAGGAGAGCGCTGGGGGATGGCGCACGGGAGGGAGAGCAGCAGGAGAGCGCCGGGGGATGGCGCACGGGAGGGAGAGCGGCAGGAGAGCGCTGGGGGATGGCGCACGGGAGGGAGAGCAGCAGGAGAGCGCACGGAGGCGATTTGGGGCCCCGAAAACGCCAGCATCAGCGCAAGTAAGCTATTCTATTACAAAATGCTTCACTTGCGCTGGTACTACAGCGTTTTCGGGGCCCTTTGCCCATCTTTCGTCGTCTGAATATTTTCGTGCAGAATTCAAACGAGTGCCGCCTGGCAGAGGCTGAGCTGCGGAGCTTAGTCCCTGTGGCACCACTTGTCTGGCCCAGCTTCCCGCCATGCTCCCGAAAATTCAGGTGCAGATTTGGGAGCAGAGATGTCGACGAACCCCGGTAATATGGCGTTTTCGGGGCGCAAGTGCCACACGCCCCACAGCCACGACACCAGCACCACTTACTTACTTTACTCATCGTTGCTTCGCTTTTCGCCTGGAACCTCTTCTGCCTTTCTCTTCTCTGCTGTGGATTCTTGTAGCGTGAGCAGCGGTGCTGTCGTGTGCTCATCACGACCGAAAATCAAACCCGAAACAAGATCCGCCTTGTCGCGGAAGGAACCAATGACCGTCTTGTGGAAGTGGTCGACCTGCGACATTGGCAGCATTTGGTGATCGATCATGATCCGCACCCGGCTAAGCTGAGTGAGCCAGGACGAGACCTTCATCCAGCTAGTGTTGGCTGGGATAATTTGGGAGGTGATCACCTGGGAGAAGTGCTCCGGGTGTACGATTGCAAACAGAATGAGCATCCTGGGTTTGAATGCCTTTGTGTAACCCATGCCAGTACAGATCTCCCTCATAAGGGAGTAGAAAGGGTTGGTGATTCTAGTCGTCGGGTCGGAAAACACCGCCGACGCTACGTCAGAAAACGCCGAAGACAGCTCAACAGAAAGACTGACGACACGACGCTCACGCTCCTCATCGGTCACGGTTTGGCCGATCAGACGCGCACTGAGGGTCTTCCTGACTGCCTGCCAGTAGGCAACGAACATGGCCATGAGGGTGTTGTGCGTGTTGGCGGTCGTCAGACTATTTTCCATCAGTTCGAGGGTGTTGGCAGAAGGCACTCCCTCTGCGAGGGATGGATCCGCGACGTGCACGGAGAGCTCCCTCTTTGTTGCCCCCACAGACAAAATGTCTGCCCAGCCCATCCATACTTCCTCCTCAATAATCGCGTCAGGCTTGCCTGCTGTTGAGTCTGCGCCGTCGCTTGCGGGCTGGTCGACTGCGGCGGCATCGTCTGCGACTGCGCTCTGGTCGGGGCGGGCGTCTTGCTCTTCGTCTGCTTCTTCGGTGCCGAGTGAGGGTTGGTTGGGGGCTTCGTCTACTTCTTCGACAGAAGGAGCTACTGTGCCATCTGTGACGCTATCTTGGGGAGAATTGCCATGCTTGCTCAGTTTCACAGTGCGTGCATGATCTAGGAGGTTTATCTTAGTAGCGTCTCCCACTTTCGACCTCTCCGTCGCAGAGATCGTGTTGTCATAGGCTATAACGAATGCGAGAGAGAATAAACCTGCAAAAATGGCATCCTCGTGTGCTAGCTGATCTTGATGAGGCATCTTCGACGACGAATCAACGTTCAAATCCAATTGCCAGAATTGACACATCTCGATGAGCAACGATAATGAGACACGTGCCCGGCTGATCGCAATCAACAAGGGTGAAATCAGCATGGAGGACTACAAACTCCTCATGCGCGACATTTCTTCTCTTGACTCGGTACGCTCCACGGATACTGTGCCCGAGAAGAGTCTTACAGTGACGCTTGACGAGCATGGCCTCAACACCAAGCTCCAGCTTGTGTTGGAGCCGCAAACATCACTCCAAGGCACTGATGTGGGCCAAGGCCTTGTAGCCATGCAGGACATCAAAGCGAAGACCTGCATCGGCGTCTACATGGGTGTTGTGTCTCGCGAAACCCATGAATCCTCGTCAACGTACACAACATCGCTAGGTAATGGATATGCGGTCGACTCATCCACGCTGCCGAACGGCGTGCACTTAGTCAACGATAACGCGAAAGGGCACAGCAATGTCACCGCGTCGGAGTGTGCGGTCAAGGTGGTCGATGGTGGGCAGTCGATGATCCTCCTGCTTGTGGTGTATTTCGCCAAGGAAACGATCAGGAAGTTCCAGTACCTTTCAGTTGACTACACCGCTGACTACTGGCGCGATCGCTGCAGGCTACTGTTGTGGCCTATTTGTATGAAACGAATACGGGAAAGCGCTACACGCGAGGAGTTGGAAGCAGCCGTTGCTGCTTCACTCTAGATAAAATCGTTGATGATGTTAGCTGAAGTAGTGAGTGAGTATGCTTGCCGTTGCTGGCGCTGTGCTGGCGCCGGCGTGGGACGTCGTGTCAGTTGCGCAAGCGTAGGGGCGGCGGCGCTGGCGTAGCGGTGGTGGTGTAGCGGCGCTCGACATCTCTGCTCCCAAATCTGCACCTGAATTTTCGGGAGCATGGCGGGAAGCTGGGCCAGACAAGTGGTGCCACAGGGACTAAGCTCCGCAGCTCAGCCTCTGCCAGGCGGCACTCGTTTGAATTCTGCACGAAAAAATTCAGACGACGAAAGATGGGCAAAGGGCCCCGAAAACGCTGTAGTACCAGCGCAAGTGAAGCATTTTGTAATAGAATAGCTTACTTGCGCTGATGCTGGCGTTTTCGGGGCCCCAAATCGCCTCCGTGCGCTCGCATGCCGCTCTCCCTCCCATGCGCCATACCCCAGCGCTCTCATGCTGCTCTCCCTCCCGTGCGCCATCCCCCAGCGCTCTCCTGCCGCTCTCCCTCCCGTGCGCCATCCCCCGGCGCTCTCCTGCTGCTCTCCCTCCCGTGCGCCATCCCCCAGCGCTCTCCTGCCGCTCTCCCTCCCATGCGCCATACCCCGGCGCTCTCATGCTGCTCTCCCTCCCGTGCGCCATACCCCGGCGCTCTCATGCCGCTCTCCCTCCCGTGCGCCATCCCCCAGCGCTCTCCTGCCGCTCTCCCTCCCGTGCGCCATACCCCGGCGCTCTCATGCTGCTCTCCCTCCCGTGCGCCATCGCCCGGCGCTCTCCTGCCGCTCTCCACCGCCGTTATCCTCCCGGCGCTTGTTTCTTGGCCGCTCGCTCTCTATATTGAAGTTAAATGGTGTTTATTACTCCTATTGATGGTAATAAGGCCTCATCAGTGCTTCGCACGGCTAACAACTAACGCCACAGCTGAAACTGATGATTCACTACGTTAAACGAGAAAGTGAGTGAACCGTTTGTTGATATTGTTAAAAAGTCTTGATCTGCGCACCAAACGCTCCTGTTACTGTCTTAATTGCCGATATCGTAGTGGCCAATTGGCCACTATTTCGCACTTTATGCTCGCAACGAGACTGAAATGAGGTTCCAGGCGAAAAGCGAAGCAACGATGAGTAAAGTAAGTAAGTGGTGCTGGTGTCGTGGCTGTGGGGCGTGTGGCACTTGCGCCCCGAAAACGCCATATTACCGGGGTTCGTCGACATCTCTGCTCCCAAATCTGCACCTGAATTTTCGGGAGCATGGCGGGAAGCTGGGCCAGACAAGTGGTGCCACAGGGACTAAGCTCCGCAGCTCAGCCTCTGCCAGGCGGCACTCGTTTGAATTCTGCACGAAAATATTCAGACGACGAAAGATGGGCAAAGGGCCCCGAAAACGCTGTAGTACCAGCGCAAGTGAAGCATTTTGTAATAGAATAGCTTATTTGCGCTGATGCTGGCGTTTTCGGGGCCCCAAATCGCCTCCGTGCGCTCTCCTGCTGCTCTCCCTCCCGTGCGCCATACCCCGGCGCTCTCATGCTGCTCTCCCTCCCGTGCGCCATCGCCCGGCGCTCTCATGCCGCTCTCCCTCCCATGCGCCATACCCCGGCGCTCTCATGCTGCTCTCCCTCCCGTGCGCCATACCCCGGCGCTCTCATGCCGCTCTCCCTCCAGTGCGCCATCGCCCGGCGCTCTCCTGCTGCTCTCCCTCCCGTGCGCCATCCCCCGGCGCTCTCCTGCTGCTCTCCCTCCCGTGCGCCATCCCCCAGCGCTCTCATGCTGCTCTCCCTCCCGTGCGCCATCGCCCGGCGCTCTCATGCCGCTCTCCCTCCCATGCGCCATACCCCGGCGCTCTCATGCTGCTCTCCCTCCCGTGCGCCATCGCCCGGCGCTCTCCTGCCGCTCTCCACCGCCGTTATCCTCCCGGCGCTTGTTTCTTGGCCGCTCGCTCTCTATATTGAAGTTAAATGGTGTTTATTACTCCTATTGATGGTAATAAGGCCTCATCAGTGCTTCGCACGGCTAACAACTAACGCCACAGCTGAAACTGATGATTCACTACGTTAAACGAGAAAGTGAGTGAACCGTTTGTTGATATTGTTAAAAAGTCTTGATCTGCGCACCAAACGCTCCTGTTACTGTCTTAATTGCCGATATCGTAGTGGCCAATTGGCCACTATTTTGCAGAATAATGCAACGCTTCTCTATGCTGACCACAGAGCTCGATACCTCACCGGCGGAAGCTTTTATGGCGTATTACACGCTTAACTCACTTCAGACTGAAAGGATTTATTCGTCCTCGCTTCAGTCACTGAAGTCCACTGAAGTCGGACATGCCGAAATTCTGAAATTCGAATACCACCGCCCATTTTTGACGTATGAGATCAGTATCCCATGCCAAACCTCAGGACCGCATTCGTGTACCTTTTCCTGCCCTGTATCCATTATATAACCACCCAATTTCCTTTCACAATGTGCACTTTATGCTCGCAACGAGATTGAAATGGCGAACTTAAGAATAGAAAGAATACTGGCGGCTTTAACGTAGTAGGCATGTGCACAACATTAAGAATCATCAGTAAGCGGGCGCAGAGCATCATTAAAGCAACAATTATCCCTAAACAACATCAACAACTATAAGTCCATCAGGACCATATGATATGAACTATAAATGGAGCACTGATCAGTATAGATGATTTGAGAGTACCAGGCATGGCCAGAATACCGCAATACTCGCCCGTTGATCCACGTGACCTCCATCTTGGTCGGTATCCAGAGAACGCCCGTCAGACGCTTGCAACGGAACATTTAGGGGGTGCATCCTGAATGGGGCCAGATTTGAGGGACCCTTGGTCTGACATGCCATGACCGAGTACTCTAGGGGCCTCCACAGTGCGTCCCGAGGTACGTTATAGCACCACAGACTTGGTGTGTCTTAGCCTGCACCGCCCGAAAGCTCGCCGGATCACTCCCCATACGTTATATCGCCATTCAGTCCACATAATGGATGTTTTCGGAGCGATTATATCCCCCGTTTGTATGGTATAACGTTTCCGACACCCCGTTGCCTACGGTTACTGGCAATTTTCTCATCTCTGTTATATGTCCATTATTGGGATATAACGAAGAGAAGAATGACGTTCGAATTCCTTCACGAGTGGATCGAGAGCACCTCAGATGATGTGATTGAGGCCGTTATCACCGAATTCAAGGAGAAGAAGACAAACAAGGCGAAGAGTGCCGTTCTTCGGGACAAATTGCTCGACGAGAACGATATCTTCGATATAGTCGTCAAGAACGGTACGTAATTGGTGCAAATGTTTATATAGGGATCAACTTTAACCACCTGTGCTCATATTTCGAGATTCAGGGCGAGAAGAAGGCAGAACTCGAGGCATTGCTGTCTCAGCAGGTGCAGGATAAGACCTCGAACGAGAACATCGAGGCAACCTTCACGGAGAAGGAGATGAAGGCGTTTGAGTCGGCCGCTGTCACAGCCTTCAAGAACTCCAAGAGGGCTGAGTATGCCAAGGAGAATGAGGGCGCGCGTATCGAAAAAGAGGCGCTGAGTGTCAAGGTTCGGGCGTGGCGCAACGCGACATCCACCAACGCGCTTGTGCGCGACCATGTCACAGCAATGGTTGCCAGGGTGCGCAGCAAGGAGGCAGACCTTGCTTACATGAAGCACTCCTGCCGCTCGTACTTCGAAGAGTACATCATCGCCCTGGAATGGTTGGAGACCCCCGCGGGAGAAGGTACGCCCCTGCTCCCCCCAGGTACTGGCGCTATCATCGATTACTATCACAAAATTGTTCGAGGATACAAGAAGAGAGTCAAGCAGTTGAGGAAGAGCTTGACGGCAAAGAGTGAGGAAGTCATCACGCTGCATCGACGCCTTCTGCAGCAGCAGGCTGAGCGAGAGGCAGCCTATGACGCTGACAAGTCCATGGATGCATCACTCCCATGCAGCCCCATCCCGCCACAGTCTGGCACAGTCTCCAGGACTTCATGTCCCCGACGCGATACGGACGAGGCGCAGGCATCCATGTCTGTGAAGCGCAAGGCCCTCTTCATCACGCCCGAGAAGGCCAGGCCTGAGGACTCGGAGGAGGAGTCAGAGGAGGAGGAGTCAGATGAGGAGCAGGAGGAGGCGAAGGAGAAGAGGGGTGAGGCAGAAGAGGAGGCGGTGAACACATGCGACGCCTGCATCCAGACTGAGCCGGAGACTCAGACTCGCATCACCTCTGAGGCCGCGGTGCAGACGTGCATCAACGCGGAGGCTCTCACGGCTGGCTGTACCGCGATTCATGTCAAGAGTGACGGCAACTGCGTTGCATATTGTCTCCAAGCCATTGAGTTGGGTGGCAGAGTTGATGGCGACTTCGAAAAGTGGCAGCGTGGCCTCTGCCAGTCAGTGAAGGCCAAGTACTGGTCTAAGAAGAATGTCACGGAGCGTAGCCTGACAGATCCGGACTCCGGCTACTATAACTCGAACGCCATCCGAGTCTGGGCGAGGAAGCAGAAGCGGAACATCCTTGTTGTCCAGTCATACGACGGATACAACGGCATGCAAGGCATCTCCGCCATCTTATACCTGTTTGATGGCACCACCATGCTTGCACCCGATGCAGACTTGTGGGGGTTGACAGATAATTTCGCTATTGTCATCGAAGGCGATCCGGCTCACGCCACGCTGTACCAGAAGAAGTGCGAGGTCGTTGAGATTGAATAAAGATTTGGATATGCCTTTGTAGTGCGTTCGACTGTGTACGTTTAGGAGAAGGCTGAGACGGAGAAGAAGGAGGACAAGGAGGTGGAGACAGAGGAGAAGAAGGGTAAGTAGGCAGACGAGGAGGAGCCTGACTCGGAAGGATAAGGGCAGCGGCATGTCTGTCTACCTCACAGATGAGGCATTTGAGTGGGTCAAGCGTCGCGATCAGACAGGCAAGAGAGCGAGACAGGAATAAATGAATGTATATATGCCTATCTGGGCATCAGCGCTGTCGTTCAGGCCAATCCACGTTTGTGGATCCGTGCAGTTTATGGTTTCTCGGCCTCCATGCTACAGCCCTGCCTCACCATCGGTATCGACGTGTACTGCGGCAAGAACAGCTTCACCCAGGGCGAAGATAACGTCCGCCAGGGTCAGCGCCGCTCCGTCATCGGCATGTCCGCCTGGTACGTCGAAGAGCAGGGCCACCTTGAGACCGTCAACCGTCCCGTCGAGACCATCGCCCGCTTGGCGAGTAAGCGCTACACTACCGCTTCGCCAGCCCTCCAAGGCAGCGTTCTGGACCTGCGTCATCTCCGGCGAACTGGAATGATCCAAAGTAACGGTGTAGTGTTCTTTCTGGCAGCTAATTGTGCATAAGCGAATGCTTTGTGGTCATTTATTGCTCTTTGGCGCAGCAACGCCCACAATTCTTTGGGATACTGTTCTTTTGGTGTTGATGTTGTTATTGATGTTGATTTCTCCGCTTTTCGCTGCTTTGCGTTGTAATTGCAATGTTTTCTAGTACATTCCGCGCATCAGATCATTGCTACAACCTGAACTCGCCATTTTGGCGTTGTCCCTGGAGGCCCTGGAGGCAGCGCTAGGAAGCAGCGTGTACACCGACTGTTTGGTGTACGTGGACGACGTAGTGGTCTACGGCCGGGACAAAACCGAATTTCTACGTCGCCTGGAGACCGTTCTCGGAAAACTCCACACTCGAGGACTCCGTCTCAATGCGAAGAAGTGCATCTTCGCTGCGTCCGAGATCGATTATCTAGGATGGACCGTTAGCGCCGACGGCAAGAGGATCGCAGAGGATCGCCTGCAAGGAATTCACGATCTTGCACCCCCCCGTGACCTGTCGACGCTTCGTACGCTCTTGGGGACTGTTAACTACTTCCGCCCCATGATTGAGCGCTACGCGGACATAACTGAGCCCCCTTGCGGCCCTCACCCGGGCCAACAGGAAGTTTGAGTGGGGACCAGACCAACAAGACGCATTTGAGCGCGTCAAGACCTGCCTGCTGGACAACAGAATGCTCGTACACCCCAAGCCTGGGTCGAAGCTGATATTGCAGACCGACGCAAGTGATGTCGCAGCAGGTGCCGTACTGATGCAAGAATCCGCGTCAGGTCCTAGTCCGATCGCCTTTTACTCGAAGACATTCGACGCTACCCAACGCCGATGGTCGACGTATGAGAAGGAGGCGTTCGCGATTTATTTCGCAATGCAGAAGGCAGAGCGACTACTGATCGGACGAGAGTTCGTTGTGCGCACTGACCACAAAAATCTGCTCTACCTGGCCACCTCTGCCAACGCTAAGGTGGTTAGGTGGCATCTGGCCATGGCACGGTTCAACTATTCCGTGGAACACGTACCAGGAGTGGCCAACGGCGGTGCAGACGGCTTGTCCCGTCTAGTACACCTACAAAGTGCCGATACGAGCCATACTGACCTGATCGAAAGCATACATGGGGGTTTACAAGGACATCTGGGCATTCGGGCTACCCTACAACGCCTGATTGAAAGAGGAGAGACGTGGAAGGGGATGTACAACGAGGTGAAACAGTTCGTCAAGGCCTGCCCGGTCTGCCAAGTCCATCGGCAGACAGCTGAGCGAGTGCCGCAGGACCGGCATTCGACGATGGGACGCCTTCCATTTGACGTAGTACAAGTAGACACTGTTGGACCCCTACCTGAATCTGGCGGCGGTTACCGCCACATCGTGGTGGCCATCGACACGTTCTCCAAGCTTACGATGTTATACCTCACTCACTCCACGACTGCGGCAGAGGCAGCTGAGGCCCTATTACAATGGGTCGCCCACTACGGTATACCCCGTTTAATCCATTCAGACGGTGGGTCCCAATACCGAAATCAGCTCGTCGACACCATGGTGGAGAAGCTATCGATGAAACATCATATCGGTACGCCGTACCGACCGGCATCGCAAGGCGTCGTCGAACGTCAGAACGCGGAGCTGAAGAAGCATCTGAAGTGCCTGATGACGGAGTGCAAGACACGTGACTGGACGAAACTGATTCCACACGCTCAGTTCATCCTTAACTCGACGAAGAATAGTACCACGGGCATGTCCCCGTGGACGGTACTGTACGACCAGGAGCAAGACTCGACTCTTGACGAGTTGAGTGACGATACAGTCTCGTTGGAGCTCTTTAGGCGTAGGATTGAAGTTAATCGTGTGGTTCAGCAACAACTGTGTGATGGAGAGTCGCCAAGTCGCGATCACATCGAGCTACAAGACACCGCAGTCCTGGTGGCGTCGAACTCCGGTAGGAGATCTACTCTGCTCGGGCCGATGTGGTGCATAGGCCCAGACAAGTCCCCGAACGTTTATCGTGTCCGTAACCTGACGTCCGGGAAGACCCACAGCATCCACGCTGACAGGCTCAGGGTGTTCGAGACAAGCTTGACGCTCGATCAGCTGAAGCAGGTTGCTGCGGAGCGAGACGACGAATACGTGGTGGAGGAGATCAACGAGCACAAGTTCGAGGGACGGAAGCTGCTACTGCATGTTATTTGGGAAGGGTACCTTCCTGAGGAAGCCACGTGGGAGCCATTCACATTGGAGCTAGACAAACTCGAAGCACTTGACAGATACTTGGAGAAAGTACCTCATTTGGCGAAGAAGTTGCCTGCACAGCGGAAGATGCTGCGGTTCAAAGCGAACTAAGGCGGTAGTCGCTGAAAAGGCTGGAAACTTCGGACCCATGGGGGAAGGAGCAGTGTTCAGCTACAATAAGCTGGATTCCATTGGTTTTGATGTTGATTAGTTGTTATTCACGGCATACGACGTTGATGGTTTGTTTTTGATGCGTCCTCAGCATGGGGACCTTCAATGAGACATAACCTGCGGGAATAGATTCTGCTGAAGATTTGGACCAAGGAATTTTATTTCGGGGTTCTGGAGATTTTGGAAGATCCGAATTTTTATTTCCGGATCTTGGGGGAAGTGTAATCAATTGATGACTGATTTACCCCGGATCAATTAAATCACTCTCTGTGTTTCCTGCTGCAACAGCGTCGACGTGGGTAATCAGGTCGAGGTCATACTCGCGGTGATCCTTGTCCGTCCTCTTTGCTCGTGTCTCTTGAGTGATCGCCATGGGTATGTAGCCCTTTAGGGCCTTTTTCAAGTTCCTATGCGACTTGACAATGGTTTCAACGTCTGCGATGTTCCGAATGCTGCACTGAAGCGACTTGACTTGGTTTGTGACCTGTTTGATGTTGATAATGTCAAGGTTGAGTCTCTGTGCAAGGGCTTGCATGATGTGAATCTCGTCATTGACTGCATTCACGCCGATCGTGATGGCCCTGAGCTCGTTGGACACCTGCAGAAGACGTTCAGTGTCAGCAATACGCTTTCGTAGACGAGCATTCTCTGCCTCGAGGCCGACGCTATCAGAATGCAGAACATATGCACCAACGTAAAGGTGACTGGGACCAGAGCGGTGTGCCTTCTTCTCCTTTGAGATGCTAGTGGATGATGGCGCTGGGTAGAGATTGCTAGAAATAGCCTCACGCGATACAGCGCCGATATTGATTAGTTCCTGCGCGATGCGGGCTAGCTCGAGCCTTTGCTGGTGTTTGGAGGTATCAAATCCGTTAATACGGCGATCCACTGCGTCAATCGAGAGCCAGACGCTGCAAAGGATGGTATTGATGTCATCAGTGCCCTCCGGAGCATAGATAGATCCGTTAGACAGTTTCCACTTCAGTTGAAGCGCCATCTGTCAGTCGCTCTTTCAAGAATTCTAAAGATTCTAAAAATCCTAAAAATGCGTGACTTCGAGAAGATCATCTAATGCCAGCCACGGAACTAGAGATGAAGCGTGGAAATGAAGGAACTACTCCGGACACCCGAGAGACGAACTCTCAGAAACGCAAGCCGATGGTAAGGTGGAATGACGCCGCAAAGAGCGAATGCAGGTCGGCTCTCATGATTGGTATGCTCAAGGCATTCTTTTGCATCACCGTTGATGTGTTTGGAACGGATATGACTGGTCTATCTGTCCGTAAGGTGGCGAATGCCTACAATCACATCATCTCGGTGTACTTGCAGCCCTGCCACCCTGATCCGACATTCTTTGATGGTATCAAGTCCCTCACGGCTGTATCGCAGGGTAGGCTTGTCATTGGGCATGTTAAGGAGTGGGCAACCCAGTCTTGCCACTGCAACATCGGCATTTCTGATCAGGCTCCTTCGAGAGTGTTTCATAACCTCTCTCGGGCCCCCAACCCGGTGCGATCGGAGCTTCTGACCGCGATGAAGAAGATTTTCACGAGAGTTGGCCTGGACGTCCCCCAGAATTTTTGATTCGCGTCCTCTGTCCCTTAATCTGGTGGACCTTTCGGCACCCGACATATTTACTGGTCGGACGAAGACGTTTTTCAAGACAGCAGAAATCCCCCATTCCGTGCCGCAAGTGAAGCAGGAGGTGAAGGTTGACCCCGTTCGACCCTCTGAGTCTATCTCTAAGCGTGACGTCATGCTACTCGATGACGTCCATCGCATGACACAGCGCATGTCGGAAGATCTCTCTCAGCTCAAAGAACGGCCGGTAACCGCAGATTCAGACTCTGACGATGATGGAGAGAACCTCCTTGACTTGCAGAAGAGGATGCTTGCCTTCTGTTGCGGCCATTGCCACAGCTTGGACTGGGTTGGCAATCTCAACACGTCAAAGTTTGTCTCGTGTGGAGAGTGCGGCAGGAACTTTCATGACAATTCCGTTTGCGTGCCTGCTCGTCCGGAGAAATGTTCAAAGAATGCCAACTGGACGAAAGAAGCCAACAGAAAGAAGTCCTCGTGGAAGTTCACATGCCAGGCTTGTGTCCAGGAGAAGACTTGTTTCGCATGCCAGAAGAACGCCTCGGTATATCATTGTCGGATGTGTGGGCACTGGTTCTGTGGTAACAAGGGCTGTATGGGCACCACTGCCGTGAAGGTCGTCATTGACGGCGTGAATATTCCCAAGATCCGTCTTTGTGACGATTGCCTTGAGAACTTCAAGTCGGTGGTTCAACAGTCGGAGCAGTAAAGATACAATTGAATCTTTTCAAACATATTTTCATGAAGATAGATCCAATGAAACAATGTACCATGAGCCCGATTGCTCAGTGATTATGTGATAATCCTGTGTGACCCAGGACAGCGTGCTCCTGGAATCAACAGGGCACAAAACACCCTGCGTATTCCGGTAGCACACCGTTCTGACTCATACGTCCGTCTCTGGTGGTCGTATACAGCTCTATTTACTTGCTTGGCGATGGCGCTCCCTGACGTAAGCTTAATGGCGTGTCGTGGCTGTCAGTATGCTGCAAATGTCGCAGCGAGAAAGGAGTCACCAATCGCGTTCAGCTTTCTTGTTTCTTGCCTGATACTGCTCGTAATATCGTTCAAGCGTGAATCTATGAAGTAATGGGACTGAATGGCCTCTATTGCGTCAATTTCCTGCGTAATCGTTGTTGAATGGTCTAGAATAGATGTTGCAGCTGCTTCCAGCTCCTGTTGCATGCTAAATGCTGTGTTTTGGACAATTGGTCGTGTTCAGGCAGATTTTTTTCATGCAAAGTGCAGGCTAATACGCGCCCTTAAACTGTGGGATCAGCCGCTGGGTAAATATACTGAGAAAAAAACATATAGCTGAGTTCACTGTCTTGTGCTGAATACGGTGGCGCCATTTATTTCTCTAAATCGCTAAGTTTTTGTCAGCGTTGACCGCGCACGACCGGTCGTCCTTACGCGATGACACCCAGCCCATCTTGTAGGTCGGGTGGCCATACCTCGCGGCCTTGCTTGCTTTTTCTTTGACGAGCAATATTCCCTGAGTAATAGCCTCTCCTTTTCTTCCAATTCGACTCTAGCCAAGTCAAAAAACAAGAAATCGACCATATCTCAAAATCTAACAGGTAGATTCACTCTGAAAGTGATTATGCGCATATGTACCTCCTTTCAACTACTCACATAATCACTATCGTAGTGAATCTACCTGTTAGATTTTCTGTTATTGTCCATTTTATCGTTTCGTCTTAACCTGCACGGCGAAATGCTCAAACCAGGCAAGGAGTCAGAGCCAGAGCTTCTTTCCATGCTCTACGTACATCATATGGACTCTCAAGAAGACCTTCGTTTATCTCTAAATAGCTTAAATTTAATGAATACTTCATTTCTGAGCAAGAAATTGTAGATTATCTAGCGTTTTGAGGTCGAAGATAATCTAGGGTTTAGCAAAGATAATCTAGGGATGTTGACAGTATGAAGAGAATGTGATTGATGAGGAGCGCTCAGAGAGCGATACTGCCGACAGTATCGTCTTTTCCTTCATCTGACATTGTAAAGAGGAAGAGTTTATGATTGGAGCATAGCTGATGTCCATAAACACCATTCATAAGCCAGTCCTGGCTTGTTTTCCACTGCTACTTCTCTCGTTGCGACGCACAGCTAGCTGTCGCGAAATGCACTTTAAGACCGAATTTCACACAGCTACCTGTGCATGGTGTTTGAGCTAGATAGCGACAAGCTGGAGCGACTGACTTCCTTACCTGGTAATAGTAGACAATATCTGCACGACTTTGAACCTGAAAAGCTGCAGGTTGTGATCAAAGTTGATGAGCATTATGGTATGGAGGTTCCCACCCTGCTAGCGCTCAAGGACAGTCCGCATGTCCTCCCTGTCGTCGATACAGGTTTTGTCGACCGTGATACAGCCTTCATGGCTCCTTTGGTCAACTGTACCCCCTTCGCTGGCATCTGCAAGGCTCACTCCAGCGTGCAGTTCCGCTATGTTTCGCATCTGCTGCAGGCAGTATGCTACATGCATGACCACGGGGTTGTCCATTGCGATATTAAGCCAGACAACTTCCTCTTCAGCAAGAGTCAGAAGGGATACCTCATTGATTTTGGGTCTGCAATGAGGAAGCCGGCTAATGGCGACGACAGGTGGGCCATACAACTGAGATTCGCATCCGAGTATCGCGGCACCCATGGATATTTGCCCCCAGAGCTTTTCTACGAGTACCTTGTCTCGCGCTCAGTGATTCCTGCTGCACGCGACACCTCCAAGCTCGCGCGCATGACGGCAGGGGCTCTTTCCGTCACTTCTTATGTCGTGACACCTGCATCGGACATTTACTCTTGCGGTATTGTCATTATGATGCTCGTTAACGGTCTCTCTAAGTCCCCCTTTGCCGCGAAGGTGACTGACATGGGTGCAAACATGGCGCAGATCGACAACAAGAAGAAGAAGATGCTGAAGCTTGGTAGCTTGCTGAACTGGTGCCAATTCTATGGTGGGCAGTTGCAGTTGTCACCTCAGGCACAGACACATTTCAAAGATTGCCTCGAGTGTGTCAACGTGAACTCTGAGCTCCCGATTCGCGGCACCACGCCACCTAATTGTCTCAGCCTGTACGACCTGGCAATGCAGATGCTCCACTTCGACCCAACGAAGCGTCCCACTGCTGCCGAATGTCTTGACAAGCTCAAGGTCATCATGCGCGTGCATGAATGCGTCGCCAAGCCGAGTCCGCTTCTGTTAGATGATACAGAAGAGGTCACCCTGTCTGCAGCTCAGCGAAAGAGACTGACCGACTGCTGTCAGCGAGGGTTTGAGGGTCAAGTCTTCTATCGGCGCTGCATAGTGTGTGGTAGAGACCTTCATGGACGCGAGAACGTCAGCTGTGACACATGCCACAAGGGATACAGGCAGGTGAGCACCAATAAGTGCGCAAAAGGTGTGCGCGGAAGACTGCACAGGCAGTTTATTGCAATGATTGAGCGGACGAAAAGAGATTGATACTTTCTGTGATGCAGGAATGAGATCAATGCTGCTGACAGGTCTCGAGATGGCAGAGGTGCTGGAGAAGAGAGAGCAGAAACAGAATCAGAAGTAAATGTCCTAAGGAGATGTAACAGAAGTAGCAAGCAATGTTTAATAACGTATGAACAGTCCTTTTGATGTTGTTTAGTGATTTTGTGCATTAACGACCGAGAACAGTGGAGTGCAACGCAGATGTTGGTTATTGATGGTAGATGGCGCGCTTTTGACGACAGCTGGTTGCTTTTGCAGTATAAAGAACCGCATAGCTGCCACTAGTTCCTTCCAATAATGCTTTCCCGCCATTTTTGAGGTTGGAATGAAATTCCAAGCACCGTGCACTTTATGTAATTGCCCAATATCAACGCCACCCCCGCCCCCAGCGCCTCCACGCCCCACGCCAACGCCACCTCCGCCCCCCTGGCGCTCAGTTCAGGAGATGTCCGGTCGATAAGCCATAAACTGCACGGATCCACAAACGTGGATTGGCCTGAACGACAGCGCTGAGGCCCAAACAGGTGGTGAGACATTAAAAAGACTCATTTGCAATCCATTTACTCAGTCCTCACCCTCTTACCACTTGTCTCGATCTCTGAATCATCCTCTATTGTGTTGTCCGCATGCTTCTGCTTTTCGGGCGACTCATGGGTCACCGCCGCGGTTTGTCCGAGACCAAATGCCATTCTTGCAAACGCCATAAGGTCTGGCGGGAATGTACTGCTTGTCGTCAGAGCATTGTAGATCTCAGGACGGATATCTTTCGCCGTTGAGTAAACCATGCACAGATGACTGTGAACAATGAGGGTGCTCAAGCCCCTGACTGTATCGTTATCCTTCGGGATCATTCGGTTCTTCAGCAAGGAAGTGAAGTCGGCGAAGTGGATGATGATGACACCAATGATGTTGTGGAACTTTGACATCATGCTTTCTGTCTCACCCATCAGTTTCAGACGCTCCACAACGTTGTTGTAGAAGGGGGTCTTCGTTATGTTAAGGCGTGTGGAAAGTGCACCTTGCTTGTTCGCCTGGACAAAGATCCTCTGCTGCTGAAGAGCCACTGAGAGCAGGGCGTCGCTGGGGGCCACGTTTTCGTTATACTTAATCTTCTGGCTTGACAAACAGTCGTAGAGACAAAGCTGGTAAGCAATCCAGGCCCGAATAACTCGGACGTTGTTCTCCTGGAATGAGTGTTCCAGCTCGTGAAGGGTCGACTCACTGGCGTTGAAACCATCCATCCCAGAGATATCGATGGTAATGGCAGAGTTTTTCGGCACGCTGCGAATCCACGTTTCAAGGCTTGTCTCTTCCTGGCGGCTGAGGTTCTTGAGTGGTACGATGACCTGCTGTTGTGTCGGGGCAGGCGTACCAGCGCGTCGCGGCGCCAGCTGTCTCAGCTTCTTTGTCTGCACCTTCTTCTTCGCAGGACTTGGTGGTCTTGGGCTGAAGCTTGGATGCAGGCTTGGCGGTTTCTCCTACCGCGACAGGCACATCTTCAATGGGCTCTTGGGGAATCTCCGCCAGGAGATCTAGCTCTTCATGATAGACGGGCTGTCGGCGAAGAGATCGCGCAAGAAACGGTCGAATGCTCTGTCAAACTCACCAGAAATGACCGCGGCGATCTTTCGGGCCTGTCTGTTGTTTCTTTCTGATGGGACAGGGCCACAAGTAAGCTCAATAGCAGCAAGAAGCTGCTGCAAATGCAGTTCTGACTCCAGAGTGTCCATTGCTGCATAAGCTGCACATGAATCCAGCCTGGTCGATTCCTTCACGCGGCAGACAAGAAGAGAGACGTGCCAGGCATGGCACTCTCTCTGGCAATGGCAAGTCTTCAACGGGAAGCCGCGAACGCCTCGTTGATCTGTCTTGGCATTTGTTGAGGACAACACAGCTGTAAACGACAATAAGATGAAACAGAAGTAGCAAGCAATGTTTAATAACGTATGAACAGTCCTTTTGATGTTGTTTAGTGATTTTTGTGCATTAACGACCGAGAACAGTGGAGTGCAACGCAGATGTTGGTTATTGATGGTAGATGGCGCGCTTTTTGACGACAGCTGGTTGCTTTTGCAGTATAAAGAACCGCATAGCTGCCACTAGTTCCTTCCAATAATGCTTTCCCGCCATTTTGAGGTTGGAATGAAATTCCAAGCACCGTGCACTTTATGTAATTGCCCAATATCAACGCCACCCCCGCCCCCAGCGCCTCCACGCCCCACGCCAACGCCACCTCCGCCCCCTGGCGCTCAGTTCAGGAGATGTCCGGTCGATAAGCCATAAACTGCACGGATCCACAAACGTGGATTGGCCTGAACGACAGCGCTGAGGCCCAAACAGGTGGTGAGACATTAAAAAGACTCATTTTCAATCCATTTAACCACATCACTCTCTCTGATCATTCATATTTGAAGGTTAGGGCATTAACAACCATGTGATCCTTCGCGCTGGAGTTAAGACGATAAATGATGTAGTAGGTAAACTCTTCTTCATCGATCTTCTCGTCAACAAGCGCCTTATACCAAACCATGAACTCATTGGGAACGGTGACCATCACGAAGACAATCTTGCGTTCAATATCAGAGACACGGAAGGGGAAGTGCTGAGTCGCAAAGTCAGCTAGCGTCCTGCCGCTACAGGAAAGGGCGATCTTGCCCCAATGCAGGAACTCCAAGTGACGCTGCATGACGCTTGATGCTCGCTCAATGCTCGATACATGCTCGACACCACGAGAGGAAGATGATATTGTTCTCGTGATGCTGTCCGTACCCGAGCACCGCACAACTCCGTCTCCATAGCTCTCCTGCAGAGCAGCCGTTTTCTCGTTGTAAAATCGTCGCCGCGTTCTCTGTAGTTAGCCAGAACATCACAAATCGTTCCACACAGGAATCCTCGATCATGTTGATGCATTGACTTGCGGTCTCTATCTTACCACGCTTTATAGTGGTGTATAGAGCCGCAAGATGCTCAAATGCGATCCACTGTTGGCTGTCTGTCGTCATCGTTCAAATCCGATGTGCAGGTTATGGAACAGAGAGCGAGTTTCGCAATTGTGAGTGACAACAGGAATGCACACTATCATGATCCCGCATGTTGCTACAGATGGATCAGAGGAAGAGAGAACATTACAATGTCTTTTAGATGATTACGAGAAATTGATGTCTCTGAAAAAGCTCTCTAAGGAGGATAGAGAGCAGTTCCTCGGTGCAGGTGGCAAGAAGGCGGACTCTGAGCATGCAGGCGAAGAACTACTTGAGAACGGCATCGCTAAGACCGCAGATGGGATCCTTCTTGAGCCACAGAAGTCCCTCATGGGCACCGATGTTGGCCAAGGGGTCATCTCGTCGCACCGAATCGACGTCGGTTCTCTGGTCGGTGTCTATGCTGGTGAGGTCATCCATGAGCGCCAGTCAAATGGTAACTACGACTACCTCATCGATGGAACCCAGTTTTGCGTCAGCGCCAACCCTGAAACAATCGGTGTCCATCGCATCAACGACAACCCGGTCGTGACCAATGTGCAGTGCCACATTGGTCACGTTCTTATTCGTGTTGCTGCTGATGAGACGAAACTGCTCCCGCTTCTCTTCTTCGTGTGCGTTCGAACAATTCACCCCTACGAATATTTATCACTCGAGTACGACCATCACTACTGGGCCCAAGGAGAGTGGGAGCGACTTCCGCTGTTCGTTGTGTCGTTCAAGCGCCTTGCCCAGAACGCATCCCTCCATGGTATATCTTCTGCCCGAGAGACGGCGCGTCAGTACCTGCGCCTGGCTGAATAGGTAAACGGACGTCTATAGTATCTATCTTTTGTTCCTTTCTGATGTTGTTTAGTGATTTTGTGCATTAACGACCGAGAACAGTGGAGTGCAACGCAGATGTTGGTTATTGATGGTAGATGGCGCGCTTTTGACGACAGCTGGTTGCTTTTGCAGTATAAAGAACCGCATAGCTGCCACTAGTTCCTTCCAATAATGCTTTCCCGCCATTTTGAGGTTGGAATGAAATTCCAAGCACCGTGCACTTTATGTAATTGCCCAATATCAACGCCACCCCCGCCCCCAGCGCCTCCACGCCCCACGCCAACGCCACCTCCGCCCCCTGGCGCTCAGTTCAGGAGATGTCCGGTCGATAAGCCATAAACTGCACGGATCCACAAACGTGGATTGGCCTGAACGACAGCGCTGAGGCCCAGACATGCACATATACATTCATTTATTCCTGTCTCGCTCTCTTGCCTGTCGGATCGCGACGCTTGACCCACTCAAATGCCTCATCTGTGAGGTAGACAGAGACGTCGCGAGTATTCCCAATCTTAACCTTCCGAATCAACGTTCGGCAAGGATCTTTGGGTGTCGTCGTTGAGGGTACGACGGCAAGCCCACTCTGAGGTCTCGCATGAGCCCCCGCACACGATGCAACGTCCTGACAGGACAAGCGGGGGGTCATGCGTTCTGGCCATAGCTAGCTGGTCCACCTGGCTAGCAGTCAGTGTGCGGGACATGAGCGTACCGCGCGTCTTGCCCGTGTCTTCGGGCCTGGGCCTCGGCTCATCCAGGTCTCCGACGTCCGAAGTCGTCATCGTTGCCTGCTCCAAAGTGGTGGGCACCGGCTGAGACCTGACACCTGGCAGCCTGAGCATGGTCTTACGGCCGCCGCTACGCGCAGCCTCTCAATCTCATCCTCAAGAATGCTGACCTTCTTCGTCAGAGCATGATGTTCACTTGTCGCAACGAGCGACACTGGCGACTTAAGCAGCGCGATGAACGCCCTGACGTTATCGTGCAATGGAACCGAGAAGGCCTGGGCCAAGCTCTCGACCAGCTCCAGGACCTTGGGCAGGGTGTCGGGCTCAAGCTCATTGTGAGCTGCGCGGTTCCGGTACTCAACGAGATCACGAATGATCTTGGCATGGGCTTTGTTGTACGCCGCTCGATTGGACATCTCACGAAGGATTCTTGATGAATCCACGTCCTGTTCGAGCTCTTTGCCGAGGAGGTCCTTCTCGGTGCTATTGGGCTTGCACCCGGGGTTAAATGCAGGCGAGGCCAAGATCTTCCGCATCCAAGGGACCATCATGGCGAGCAGCTGAAGAACTCGCGCATTATCGCCAAGGATGCGGAGCTGCTCATCGTTCCATGGTGAAATGAACAGGTGATGATCTTGTCGAGCGGATGATTGCCCTTTGAGAGGTGCTTGGCGATGCTTAGCGCGATATCGGTCCATCCACAACTGTGGATGACGAGCAATTTAAGGTAGGTGCCGCATCAGTCAATAACCCCGTGCTATCGTGCAATAGAACACAGTTAACACTGCTTTCCATGCGCAGCAACACAGCCTGTGGCGGAGAGACGCCCGGTATGGACGACACCAGGTGATCCACAAACGTGGATTGGCCAATTACGTCGGCCCCTCCCATCCCGCATCCCTCAGGATACGCAAGCACAAGCTCTCTCCCTGCAGCACCTCTCTGGCGCTCTCTAAAATCGTCGTATAGCGTAAACAGAATGTGCCGCATCAGTCATTCGTTCATTTTATTCCACTTATCACTCTTGGTCATCCTCCTCATCACTCACCTCCTCGCGGATACTGACATCATCACGAGCCTCGTCATCCGCGAGTGTCAATGGCTCTGTAATAGCGCGGGCAGCGTTGGTATACTCACCGTTGAACTGTCGCTGGCCTCTCTGAATGCGAGGAAAGCAATTCACGCACACCGGAACACGACGAGAAGGACGCTTCAACATGTCAGTTCCAGTGTCAAAAACGGTGTCCGCGATATGATCCGGACAGAACCAGTTGGAACAAAAGTAGCAGAGCATGCTGGGTCCATCCTTAATACTTCTACCACAGTCCGCTGCTTGGGTGGTCTCGGTTGGAGGTGTACGATGAAAGCACTCGTCGTTACCATTGATTGCCTTACAGTCATCGCAGATGGATATCTTCTGCTTATCGGCCCTGTTAGATGCCGGGTATGCCATTCGCTCCTCCAAGTAGCCACTGACACAGCTATAATGGAAGTACCTCTCGCATTGTTGGCACTGCAGGGAGTTGTCGTCCTCAACTCCGTCTCCATAGCTCTCCTGCAGAGCAGCCGTTTTCTCGTTGTAAATCGTCGCCGCGTTCTCTGTAGTTAGCCAGAACATCACAAATCGTTCCACACAGGAATCCTCGATCATGTTGATGCATTGACTTGCGGTCTCTATCTTACCACGCTTTATAGTGGTTTATAGAGCCGCAAGATGCTCAAATGCGATCCACTGTTGGCTGTCTGTCGTCATCGTTCAAATCCGATGTGCAGGTTATGGAACAGAGAGCGAGTTTCGCAATTGTGAGTGACAACAGGAATGCACACTATCATGATCCCGCATGTTGCTACAGATGGATCAGAGGAAGAGAGAACATTACAATGTCTTTTAGATGATTACGAGAAATTGATGTCTCTGAAAAAGCTCTCTAAGGAGGATAGAGAGCAGTTCCTCGGTGCAGGTGGCAAGAAGGCGGACTCTGAGCATGCAGGCGAAGAACTACTTGAGAACGGCATCGCTAAGACCGCAGATGGGATCCTTCTTGAGCCACAGAAGTCCCTCATGGGCACCGATGTTGGCCAAGGGGTCATCTCGTCGCACCGAATCGACGTCGGTTCTCTGGTCGGTGTCTATGCTGGTGAGGTCATCCATGAGCGCCAGTCAAATGGTAACTACGACTACCTCATCGATGGAACCCAGTTTTGCGTCAGCGCCAACCCTGAAACAATCGGTGTCCATCGCATCAACGACAACCCGGTCGTGACCAATGTGCAGTGCCACATTGGTCACGTTCTTGTTCGTGTTGCTGCTGATGAGACGAAACTGCTCCCGCTTCTCTTCTTCGTGTGCGTTCGAACAATTCACCCCTACGAATATTTATCACTCGAGTACGACCATCACTACTGGGCCCAAGGAGAGTGGGAGCGACTTCCGCTGTTCGTTGTGTCGTTCAAGCGCCTTGCCCAGAACGCATCCCTCCATGGTATATCTTCTGCCCGAGAGACGGCGCGTCAGTACCTGCGCCTGGCTGAATAGGTAAACGGACGTCTATAGTATCTATCTTTTGTTCCTTTCTGATGTTGTTTTAGTGATTTTTGTGCATTAACGACCGAGAACAGTGGAGTGCAACGCAGATGTTGGTTATTGATGGTAGATGGCGCGCTTTTTGACGACAGCTGGTTGCTTTTGCAGTATAAAGAACCGCATAGCTGCCACTAGTTCCTTCCAATAATGCTTTCCCGCCATTTTTGAGGTTGGAATGAAATTCCAAGCACCGTGCACTTTATGTAATTGCCCAATATCAACGCCACCCCCGCCCCCAGCGCCTCCACGCCCCACGCCAACGCCACCTCCGCCCCCTGGCGCTCAGTTCAGGAGATGTCCGGTCGATAAGCCATAAACTGCACGGATCCACAAACGTGGATTGGCCTGAACGACAGCGCTGAGGCCCAGACATGCACATATACATTCATTTATTCCTGTCTCGCTCTCTTGCCTGTCGGATCGCGACGCTTGACCCACTCAAATGCCTCATCTGTGAGGTAGACAGAGACGTCGCGAGTATTCCCAATCTTAACCTTCCGAATCAACGTTCGGCAAGGATCTTTGGGTGTCGTCGTTGAGGTACGACGGCAAGCCCACTCTGAGGTCTCGCATGAGCCCCCGCACACGATGCAACGTCCTGACAGGACAAGCGGGGGGTCATGCGTTCTAACCATAGCTAGCTGGTCCACCTGGCTAGCAGTCAGTGTGCGGGACATGAGCGTACCGCGCGTCTTGCCCGTGTCTTCGGGCCTGGGCCTCGGCTCATCCAGGTCTCCGACGTCCGAAGTCGTCATCGTTGCCTGCTCCAAAGTGGTGGGCTCCGGCTGAGACCTGACACCTGGCAGCCTGAGCATGGTCTTACGGCCGCCGCTACGCGCAGCCTCTCAATCTCATCCTCAAGAATGCTGACCTTCTTCGTCAGAGCATGATGTTCACTTGTCGCAACGAGCGACACTGGCGACTTAAGCAGCGCGATGAACGCCCTGACGTTATCGTGCAATGGAACCGAGAAGGCCTGGGCCAAGCTCTCGACCAGCTCCAGGACCTTGGGCAGGGTGTCGGGCTCAAGCTCATTGTGAGCTGCGCGGTTCCGGTACTCAACGAGATCACGAATGATCTTGGCATGGGCTTTGTTGTACGCCGCTCGATTGGACATCTCACGAAGGATTCTTGATGAATCCACGTCCTGTTCGAGCTCTTTGCCGAGGAGGTCCTTCTCGGTGCTATTGGGCTTGCACCCGGGGTTAAATGCAGGCGAGGCCAAGATCTTCCGCATCCAAGGGACCATCATGGCGAGCAGCTGAAGAACTCGCGCATTATCGCCAAGGATGCGGAGCTGCTCATCGTTCCATGGTGAAATGAACAGGTGATGATCTTGTCGAGCGGATGATTGCCCTTTGAGAGGTGCTTGGCGATGCTTAGCGCGATATCGGTCCATCCACAACTGTGGATGACGAGC
The DNA here is from genome assembly GCA_019828565.1 of Carpediemonas membranifera. Classification (NCBI taxonomy): domain Eukaryota; phylum Fornicata; genus Carpediemonas; species Carpediemonas membranifera. Next base: position 6,310 of record JAHDYR010000050.1, on the reverse strand, counting down.
AATTTAAGGTAGGTGCCGCATCAGTCAATAACCCCGTGCTATCGTGCAATAGAACACAGTTAACACTGCTTTCCATGCGCAGCAACACAGCCTGTGGCGGAGAGACGCCCGGTATGGACGACACCAGGTGATCCACAAACGTGGATTGGCCAATTACGTCGGCCCCTCCCATCCCGCATCCCTCAGGATACGCAAGCACAAGCTCTCTCCCTGCAGCACCTCTCTGGCGCTCTCTAAAAATCGTCGTATAGCGTAAACAGAATGTGCCGCATCAGTCATTCGTTCATTTTATTCCACTTATCACTCTTGGTCATCCTCCTCATCACTCACCTCCTCGCGGATACTGACATCATCACGAGCCTCGTCATCCGCGAGTGTCAATGGCTCTGTAATAGCGCGGGCAGCGTTGGTATACTCACCGTTGAACTGTCGCTGGCCTCTCTGAATGCGAGGAAAGCAATTCACGCACACCGGAACACGACGAGAAGGACGCTTCAACATGTCAGTTCCAGTGTCAAAAACGGTGTCCGCGATATGATCCGGACAGAACCAGTTGGAACAAAAGTAGCAGAGCATGCTGGGTCCATCCTTAATACTTCTACCACAGTCCGCTGCTTGGGTGGTCTCGGTTGGAGGTGTACGATGAAAGCACTCGTCGTTACCATTGATTGCCTTACAGTCATCGCAGATGGATATCTTCTGCTTATCGGCCCTGTTAGATGCCGGGTATGCCATTCGCTCCTCCAAGTAGCCACTGACACAGCTATAATGGAAGTACCTCTCGCATTGTTGGCACTGCAGGGAGTTGTCGTCCTCAATCTTCAGCAGCAGATTCATCGGATCGTGACAGACCCCACAACACATGCGCAATGAGTTTCGTAGCTGCTGATAAGTGAAGTTGTCGAGTGCGTGGCGCCGGTTCATTCCTGTCTGGATAAGTGCCGTTGCCTGCGCCACACATGTGGAAAATTGGGAAGCGACTTGGTCGATGTGCGCTGCTTCCCGCTGTCTGTGTTCACTGGCCAGATTGTCACGAACAGTTACGACCGACTGAGGGGCGGGTTGAGACTGTTTCCGAGCCCTCTTGTCCTTCTTCTTCGAATAGGTCTGGAAGGGGATGCTGATGTAGCGCGAAACCGGAGGCTGCCATACCACAGTGCTAGTGGTACCTGATGCTGCCTGCAGGTTGTCCTGCAGCCTTGATAGGTTGATCTCGCCGAAGTCCTTGAGGAACACACCCTTGACCTTACCCTCGGTGTTGATCTGGTAAGACGAGGGGGGCGAGTCCATCCAGAGCGTGGATAAGGGCATGACGAAGAGAACAAGCCATCGCTTGCTTCTTCTTGTAGAGAGCTCGGATATCATCTGGCAGAATAGCCCAGCACACCTCTGAAACCGCAACAGGCATGGCTTGAGCACAATCGCGTTGAAAGTAGAATACTTCTTTTGCAATTGCAATCAGGATTTCTCGTTTTTGGGTCTTTTCCATGATGCCTGTATGTGCACTTTAAGGTTGAAGATTGCTCACACAATTTGACTTTTTCTTTATCGAATGGGATAAAGTTGAAGTAAATAAAGTACTATTCCGTTGCTAGGACAGCAAGGGGATGTTACAGTAGGAGTTTCAACACTTTTTGAGAGGATACCCCTCAGAGGTGACAGTGCAACACCCGAAATTTTGTCTATACACGTCATATACAAGGTCTAATGCATCTTTGCCAACCACTTTTAGCGTTTGTATGTGTCAGACGATCGAGTTCTGAAGAGCGACTTTGGCCAAGTCATGCGACCTTATCCTGCACTGACGATACGGAAAACGATCATAAATATTTTTTGTGACATCGACATGCGCTAATAATGTTTCCAGAGGTAGAACTAGGCTAGTAGAAGACTGTCACCCACTTTGGGGATGATCCGACGACATCGATCAAAATCAATCAAGGATTCCGGGACTTGATTCTGGGACTTTAAGTCCCGGTTAGAGTACCGGAAAACGCAGCATGACATCTCGGCCCTGAATGAACACCCCACACTCACGCTGCACGCACGCAGCGCACTGTCAGTAAACGCACCATGTATGTCTACTATTCATCTCCAGAGCTCGGCCGGAATCGCCTGCTCTGTCGCATCCAGACGAGGGTCGAGTTGGGTCGGCCGAGCATCGAGGCGGGCGGAGGGCGCCGGACCGCGCGCTACCGGAATACGTGGAGTGAGTATCGCTCTGCTGATTCCAGGAGCGCGCTGCCCGTTCGCGTCCGACTCGCCATTTGGGGGTCGAGTCACATCTCGACTCTGAATGAACACCCCACACTCACGCTGCACGCACGCAGCGCACTGTCAGTAAACGCACCATGTATGTCTACTATTCATCTCCAGAGCTCGGCCGGAATCGCCTGCTCTGTCGCATCCAGACGAGGGTCGAGTTGGGTCGGCCGAGCATCGAGGCGGGCGGAGGGCGCCGGACCGCGCGCTACCGGAATACGTGGAGTGAGTATCGCTCTGCTGATTCCAGGAGCGCGCTGCCCGTTCGCGTCCGACTCGCCATTTGGGGGTCGAGTCACATCTCGACTCTGAATGAACACCCCACACTCACGCTGCACGCACGCAGCGCACTGTCAGTAAACGCACCATGTATGTCTACTATTCATCTCCAGAGCTCGGCCGGAATCGCCTGCTCTGTCGCATCCAGACGAGGGTCGAGTTGGGTCGGCCGAGCATCGAGGCGGGCGGAGGGCGCCGGACCGCGCGCTACCGGAATACGTGGAGTGAGTATCGCTCTGCTGATTCCAGGAGCGCGCTGCCCGTTCGCGTCCGACTCGCCATTTGGGGGTCGAGTCACATCTCGACTCTGAATGAACACCCCACACTCACGCTGCACGCACGCAGCGCACTGTCAGTAAACGCACCATGTATGTCTACTATTCATCTCCAGAGCTCGGCCGGAATCGCCTGCTCTGTCGCATCCAGACGAGGGTCGAGTTGGGTCGGCCGAGCATCGAGGCGGGCGGAGGGCGCCGGACCGCGCGCTACCGGAATACGTGGAGTGAGTATCGCTCTGCTGATTCCAGGAGCGCGCTGCCCGTTCGCGTCCGACTCGCCATTTGGGGGTCGAGTCACATCTCGACTCTGAATGAACACCCCACACTCACGCTGCACGCACGCAGCGCACTGTCAGTAAACGCACCATGTATGTCTACTATTCATCTCCAGAGCTCGGCCGGAATCGCCTGCTCTGTCGCATCCAGACGAGGGTCGAGTTGGGTCGGCCGAGCATCGAGGCGGGCGGAGGGCGCCGGACCGCGCGCTACCGGAATACGTGGAGTGAGTATCGCTCTGCTGATTCCAGGAGCGCGCTGCCCGTTCGCGTCCGACTCGCCATTTGGGGGTCGAGTCACATCTCGACTCTGAATGAACACCCCACACTCACGCTGCACGCACGCAGCGCACTGTCAGTAAACGCACCATGTATGTCTACTATTCATCTCCAGAGCTCGGCCGGAATCGCCTGCTCTGTCGCATCCAGACGAGGGTCGAGTTGGGTCGGCCGAGCATCGAGGCGGGCGGAGGGCGCCGGACCGCGCGCTACCGGAATACGTGGAGTGAGTATCGCTCTGCTGATTCCAGGAGCGCGCTGCCCGTTCGCGTCCGACTCGCCATTTGGGGGTCGAGTCACATCTCGACTCTGAATGAACACCCCACACTCACGCTGCACGCACGCAGCGCACTGTCAGTAAACGCACCATGTATGTCTACTATTCATCTCCAGAGCTCGGCCGGAATCGCCTGCTCTGTCGCATCCAGACGAGGGTCGAGTTGGGTCGGCCGAGCATCGAGGCGGGCGGAGGGCGCCGGACCGCGCGCTACCGGAATACGTGGAGTGAGTATCGCTCTGCTGATTCCAGGAGCGCGCTGCCCGTTCGCGTCCGACTCGCCATTTGGGGGTCGAGTCACATCTCGACTCTGAATGAACACCCCACACTCACGCTGCACGCACGCAGCGCACTGTCAGTAAACGCACCATGTATGTCTACTATTCATCTCCAGAGCTCGGCCGGAATCGCCTGCTCTGTCGCATCCAGACGAGGGTCGAGTTGGGTCGGCCGAGCATCGAGGCGGGCGGAGGGCGCCGGACCGCGCGCTACCGGAATACGTGGAGTGAGTATCGCTCTGCTGATTCCAGGAGCGCGCTGCCCGTTCGCGTCCGACTCGCCATTTGGGGGTCGAGTCACATCTCGACTCTGAATGAACACCCCACACTCACGCTGCACGCACGCAGCGCACTGTCAGTAAACGCACCATGTATGTCTACTATTCATCTCCAGAGCTCGGCCGGAATCGCCTGCTCTGTCGCATCCAGACGAGGGTCGAGTTGGGTCGGCCGAGCATCGAGGCGGGCGGAGGGCGCCGGACCGCGCGCTACCGGAATACGTGGAGTGAGTATCGCTCTGCTGATTCCAGGAGCGCGCTGCCCGTTCGCGTCCGACTCGCCATTTGGGGGTCGAGTCACATCTCGACTCTGAATGAACACCCCACACTCACGCTGCACGCACGCAGCGCACTGTCAGTAAACGCACCATGTATGTCTACTATTCATCTCCAGAGCTCGGCCGGAATCGCCTGCTCTGTCGCATCCAGACGAGGGTCGAGTTGGGTCGGCCGAGCATCGAGGCGGGCGGAGGGCGCCGGACCGCGCGCTACCGGAATACGTGGAGTGAGTATCGCTCTGCTGATTCCAGGAGCGCGCTGCCCGTTCGCGTCCGACTCGCCATTTGGGGGTCGAGTCACATCTCGACTCTGAATGAACACCCCACACTCACGCTGCACGCACGCAGCGCACTGTCAGTAAACGCACCATGTATGTCTACTATTCATCTCCAGAGCTCGGCCGGAATCGCCTGCTCTGTCGCATCCAGACGAGGGTCGAGTTGGGTCGGCCGAGCATCGAGGCGGGCGGAGGGCGCCGGACCGCGCGCTACCGGAATACGTGGAGTGAGTATCGCTCTGCTGATTCCAGGAGCGCGCTGCCCGTTCGCGTCCGACTCGCCATTTGGGGGTCGAGTCACCTCGACTCTGAATGAACACCCCACACTCACGCTGCACGCACGCAGCGCACTGTCAGTAAACGCACCATGTATGTCTACTATTCATCTCCAGAGCTCGGCCGGAATCGCCTGCTCTGTCGCATCCAGACGAGGGTCGAGTTGGGTCGGCCGAGCATCGAGGCGGGCGAAGGGCGCCGGACCGCGCGCTACCGGAATACGTGGAGTGAGTATCGCTCTGCTGATTCCAGGAGCGCGCTGCCCGTTCGCGTCCGACTCGCCATTTGGGGGTCGAGTCACATCTCGACTCTGAATGAACACCCCACACTCACGCTGCACGCACGCAGCGCACTGTCAGTAAACGCACCATGTATGTCTACTATTCATCTCCAGAGCTCGGCCGGAATCGCCTGCTCTGTCGCATCCAGACGAGGGTCGAGTTGGGTCGGCCGAGCATCGAGGCGGGCGGAGGGCGCCGGACCGCGCGCTACCGGAATACGTGGAGTGAGTATCGCTCTGCTGATTCCAGGAGCGCGCTGCCCGTTCGCGTCCGACTCGCCATTTGGGGGTCGAGTCACATCTCGACTCTGAATGAACACCCCACACTCACGCTGCACGCACGCGTGCTCCTGTGCGAACCGTTGCGTTGACACCGGTCTATAAATTGCTCCGTCCAGTTTTGACCACTTTTACCGCGCTGCGGTTTACTGTAAATGATTTCAACCGACAATACTAGTATTAGCTGTGCTGATGTCGTTAACTGTTCAAATTCCTGAGCTTTCTCCTTCAAATCTAACACTAGAGACTCTTGAGGAGTTTGAGCGCCGAGCAACGATTTTTACTATACAAAACCCAAGCATCCCACTGTCCGTCCTCATTGAGGAGTCATTTGCCCTCGAACTCAAGGCCGAAGGCATAGACACATCCGACAAGAACTACACTCTCAAGAACTTCACCGAATGGTGTCGCCAGCGGCTCCTTCCCCACTCCATCTTAGCACTCGTCGAAGAGCTCGCCGATCGTAGTAGTCAGGCAGGGCCACAAAGGATCGACCAAGATCCGTCTTTGCATTGACTACAAGGAGTTAAACTCCAAGACAGTGAGGGATAACTTCCCCCTGCCTAACACGCGCGAGTTTGTAGACCGAGCATCAGGCTGCAAATACTTTGCAGACCTCAGACAAGGCTACCACCAGATGCGGATGCACGAGGAAGATATCCCCAAACCCGCTTTTGTCACTCCAGACGCATACTGCGGGAGTTTCACGCAGA
>JAHDYR010000048.1:0-68199 GCA_019828565.1 Carpediemonas membranifera | reverse complement strand
TTATCGATGCAGGCGAAAGAATGTCGAAGGATTCAGCGCAAATGACGCCCCTAGCACGCGCAGCCCAGCAAGGCCACGCAGCAGTAGTGGACTTCCTGCTCTCCGACCCAGTTGGCGCCCTGCACATTGAGGAGAAAGAAGCCAACGGCCTCACCCCCCTCCACCTGGCCATCCAGGGCGACTACCCGGTCACCGCCGGCCTCTTGGTCACTAGAGGCGCAGACATCAACTCCAGGGACGCCCAGGGCCGCACCCCGCTCCACTGGGCGTGCGAGCAGGGGTCGCCCCATCTTGTGCGGCTCCTGGCAAGACACGGCGCCGACCTAGAGGCCACTGACGCTAGGAAGCGGACCCCTCTCCACGCAGCGGTCATGGGCGGGAACTACGAGAACGTGGTCTTCCTCGTGGGCCGGGGCGTGGCGCTCGAACCACTAGACCTGGACGGTGCCACGCCCGCAAGACTTGCTGAGGCAAAGCAGCTCCAGGGCCTTGTGTACGGTATTCGAAGAGGGCAGACGGCCTGGTGGCATCGTGTGAGGCGTGCCCCGGTCGGCTTGCTGGTGTACTTCGCTGGCCTTGTCGCGGCGATCGTCACGACGTTCCTTTTCGGGGTTATACCCTCACCCCACCCCATTTACGTGTTTATATTCGCGGTTTTGCCCACCGTAGCAGCCCTCGTTCTTCTAGTAATCACCAATCGAGCGAACCCCGGCGTTATCACCAACGACGACCCACACTCAAAGATCGACTACACGAAGGAGCAGCCGATCTGCGAGTCCTGCCACGTCAGAAAGCCCCTCCGCAGCAAGCACTGCCGTTCGTGCGACGTGTGTATCAGGCGGCACGACCACCACTGCGTCTGGACAAACTGCTGCATCGGTGCGGGTAATATCCGGCAGTTTATGGCAATGCTACTTGCCACCATGGTCGCGCTTGCGGTCACGACTGTTCTTCCCTTGACTATGGTTGTCTGCCACGTCGGCGGACTCGAAGGCAGTCTGTGGGCAAAGCTGTGGAGGATTGCGGTGCTCAGATCAGGGACGGTGGTCATGGCTGCCATCGCTGGGGCCACGTTGCCTTTCGTTTATCGTTTGTTCCATCAGCAGGTCAAGAATATTTTGACAAATCTGACGACTAATGAGGCAATCAATTGGATGCGATATGACTACATCAGATACGAGAATGGCGTCTGGCACAACCAGTTTGACCATGGATGGCGGTCTAATCTGGCCGATTTCTTCGCAGGTTACCCCAACAGCGGCGCCGCGTTCCCGGCCACGGCGCATACAGAGGAGTTGGTGTAGTGTTTATACGTGTGTATATGTGCTAGAGATGTCAATACCGGCTTGGGGCAGGTTTTGGGGTCATAATGAGGCTTTGCGCTTTGGTGCAGTTTAATGTATAATCTGCACATTATGCGACTTGTGCCTCGTCAAGTCTCTCTTCGGCCATAAGTCTTCTGGCAGCAACGCACAAGCCAACACCAACAACCCCATGTTCTCCAACGGCCCGCCCCAGCCTTACGGCGCATACGGCCAGCCCCAGCAGGGTTATGGCCAGCCTCCCCAAGGCTACGCCCAGCCCAACCAGCCGGGTCCCTACCCTCCCCAGCAGACGTACCCTCCCCAGCAGGGTCAGGTCCCCCAGCAAGGCTATGCCCCCCAGCAGGCCCAGCCCCCTCAGCAGGCCCAGACCTACGGCCAGCCTGGCTTCGGTCAGGGCGGCTACCTGCCCCAGGACCAGCAGGGTCAGCCCATGCAAGACCCCGCCGCCCAGCAGCAGCCCCAGGGCTACGCTGGCCCGCCACCTCCTGGCGACAACCAGGCTTAAGTGTGGCGCTTGATGTCATAAATGATGAATGATGGTACTGATGTGGAATACACATGAAAGTGCATCATCAAGGCATGGTAGTAAACCACTTTACTGCATGGTTTAGTCCTCGGCCTCGGAGGGCTCGTCCATGGGCTCTGTATCGGCCTCCTTGACTTCCTCCTCGGTAGGCTCTTCAATGGCGTGCTCCTCGTCATCCATGATCTCGGCGGGCTCCTCCACCTCCTCCGCGGGAATGTCGACAGCGACGGGCTTCTCATCCACAGCCACCGTCTCTTCTTCAGTCACCGCAGCAGCCTGCTCCTCGACGACCTCAGGCACGGCCTCGTTGTCCTCAGCGGGCACGACTGTCTCGACGGAGGGCACCTCGAGGGTGTCCTCCATGACTGAATCCTCCTCGGCAACAGCGGCCTCGAGATCCACTGGAGCACGAGCAGCCTTGCGGGCCTTGTATGCGCGTACGTAGAGCTGCAGAACAGGGAGGCCACGGTGAATGAGGAAGTAAAGAGCAACACCGAGAAGGAGACCGAGAACGATGCCAGCGCCAATGGCAACAAGAACAACAACAATTCCTATCTTCGTTGAGCGGTCAATGCTACTTGCATCCTCGATGTCGACGGCACCCTGGAGCAAGCGGACGGGCTTCTCGCCCTTCCACACAGATGGAAGCTGTTTGCATGATATGAATGCTGAAAGGTATAAAACTGAAACAATGGTTGCGAAACTGAGCGTGCCTGGCATTTCACTATCGAGATTGCCTGCAACGACCTTCTGGCCGAAATTTGATCTCGTCATTCTGGATTGGAGTCGGACGTGCCGGCCTACATGCTTCCTTGCGGTGTATGTAGATGTGGGCAGTTAGCCTGTTGCTCGGGTGGTTAACAAGGCTGAGGGAATAAAGACAGTGGTTCATTCTGGATTCTGTGCAGAATTGGCTCATTGCAATCTTTGCTGTTCGCGTCTGAGCGGTTTGAGCTACCTGGCGAAGCAGTTCCGAGCTTGTCCGTCTCCAAGCTCATCTCCTTCTCAGTTCCACCAGCAGGACGCCCGGCGCATCCCTGCTCTCTAAACCCAACGCACCAACCACCTCGTCCGCTTTACAACTCAATCAACATCAAGCGCCCACCGCTGCCTCATCCGCTCCACCCGGGCCGAGTGGCGAATCATGAGCCACTCCGCCGCCCGACCCACCTCGACATCGCCCAGGCCGTCCGACTCACCCAGAGTCTGGCTGAGAATCTTCATACGAGACATGTAGTCTTGCTGAAGTCTCCAAAGAATAATTAGGCCGCGGCCAGGGAGTGTTGTGCCGTCAAAGAGGTGCGAGACGGCCTTGAGAGCGCTGAAAGTGGATGTGGCTGAGAGATTATAAGTCCGGAATCCGGCCAGAATGATATCGCTAAATTTGCTTAAATAGGCCGAGCTCAGCTCCCTGTACTCAGCAGTGAGCAGGTCAAGGCCCGTGGGAGGGGCGCTCCTTGTCCTCTGGTGCACTGGCGGTCTCGTGGGACGAATGGAGGGCGTGTTGAAGGCAGGTGATGGGGCGTTAGTGGGGGTGCTGGGGTTGGTGCCGATGGTGGTGGCAGCCATCGTCGAGATGGCGTGACTCGCCGCCCACTGCGGGGTGATGCCGCCAATCAAATGATGAGCCTCCTTCCTCGGCCCCAGGTCGCACACGACGAGTTGCCTCGATCTGTCTCCCGTCACAGCCACGAGCTTCGTCCCTACAGCCGTGAGCACGTGGGCGCCCTGCTCTGCGTCGGGCAGGATGTGGTCTCTGTGGGGGTGGCTGTTGAACGAGCCGTTGTTGTGGTACACAACTGCCCCACCGCGCTCGTCGCCGGCGATGATGTGGCCTTGGGCCGAGAACGAGGCAGCCAGCATTGATCGCTGACACCTATGGTTCGAGAAGACCGTCAGGGGCCGAGTAAGATGTCTCGCGTCCCACAGCTTGACGGTCGAGTCCCGACCCGAGCTGAGTATCTCCCCATGCGGCGAGACGTCGAGAGTGTTGAGAGCATGTCGGTGTGCCCTCAGAGCCTCACCCCAGGTATCGGCGCGAGGGTCGTAGAGGCTAAAGTACCCGGCCCTGTTAGTAACAACCAGGCTGGGGTCGGCGGTGTCGCCATGGAGCTGTCTGATGGCGGAGGGGCCGGTGCTCACCCCGATGGATGGCATGTGGGAGATGGAAGCACGCGAGGACAGCCGCATGCTGTGGACGTCCCGGGAGACTATCGTGCCGTCGATCAGGCCGATGTAGAGGCGTTCACCGCTGCGTCGGGCGCATCGAATCCAGTCCTCCTCCTGAAGCTCTGTGCGCTGCTTCAGTGCTTGGGAAGACCATGAGTGGACGATCAGCTTGCCGTCTATACCGCATGTGACGATCATTGATTGATCGTCCGTTAGAGGCTCGACGGCGACAGCCATATCGCTGTGTGCGGTCGAGAAGATGCGCGTGGTGTTTGTATCAAGGTCTGTGTATGAGAGTTTGGCCAGATCAACGAGAGAGAGAAGAGCATTCTTCTTCTTGATGGGCATAACCGCATGAATTCCCGTTTCACACGGAACATCGATGGTTTTCGACGGGCTAAACGTCGTATATCGGAGTAGAAGGCGTCCGCCGTCTTTGGGGGAATGCTTGGGGCTCAAGGCGGCTTTTTGGACAAGGTAATTGAACATTTTCGGTTTGATCGGCGTAGGCGCTCAGCTAACGGAGCCATTTGCCGGAATGATAATCGCAGAATAAGGATGAGAAGGCAATGTGGAGATTGAGCGTATAAGCGTGTGTGTATATGAATTGAGTCGGCCCATCGTGTTTAAATCGGGCGGGAGAGCCTGTTGTGGAAGAGAGCGAGGAATGCTCTTTCCGGATATCTTTCAAAAGGGAACATGGGTCAGCACAGTATTCAAGCAGGTCTGTAGTACCCTTGCGAGGGGTGATCACGTCCCATATCTCCCCGCGCAGGCTAGCCAAGCGTTCACTGGACGGAGCAAAAGACTGATGGGAACAGCGAAGAAGCAGCGCAAGTTTGCGGTCATGAAGAAGACCATCTCAAAGCGGGATGCTAGAACGTTTGTACCTCCCCATTCTCTTATCCAGCAAGGAGAACCAGGAAGCCATGCAAAAGGCTGTCGAGAAGCACGAGAAGCAAGTGTTTGTCCAACTCTACCGCCTAATACAGCCTTCAACACGATTCCGCCATGTTCTTTACATACAACACCCGCCTTGCACCTCCGTACAACGTCCTTGTGGATACCTCCTTCCTCAATCAGGCCATCAAGCACAAACTCGACCTCGTCACCAGCATGATGGACTGTCTCTTAGCCAAGTGCACCCCTTTCGTCACGGACTGCATCATGAACGAGCTCGAGCGCCATGGCCAGCGTATGGGTCTTGCTCTGAAGCTCGCCAAGGACCCCCGGGTGAAGCGGATCAAGTGCGTCCACGAGGACGAGCGTGGATACGGTGATAAGTGCCTCATGGACCATGCGAAGGCCCACATGTGCTTCATCATTGCCACTAATGACCGGGATTTCCGTCGGGAAGTCAGAAAGGTACCGGGCATCCCAATCATGTACGTCGGCCACCATTCTATGAAGATCGAGAGGCTGCCTGACCAGCCGACAGCTTGAGATGGGTGTGCTACACACACGACGTATAAACTTATCGAATCAGGACGAGAGAAAGAAGGGCGAGGCCCGTGGGAATAAAGCGCGCGAGAAGGGGCAAGCACACTATATGCCCCTACTCGCGAGGACATGAGATTTCGCAGTTTAAAGCCCCCCGGGTTTGAACGGATGCCAGGAGGACGGCCGCAGTGTCCTTTTACCACGCGCCATTTCGATGTCGTTGAAAAAGACGGAGATAGTAAGAAGCTAATATCCTGCAAGTATTGCGGTATCGAGATGGATAAGCGAAAGAGTATGTCTCAGCACTCATACTCACTTAGGAAGCGCCGTGAACCATATTCTACTATGCACCAAGGCAACTGATGAGGCAAAGACCGATGCAGAGGCGAATAAGGTTCCGCAGTCCAAGAAATCGACAACGACGTCGACCCGTAAGCGAAAAGCGGACCCGATCCCTCCCCAGACGGACATCACCAACACTCTGGTGCGGCTAGCAGACAGCATCGGGATCAAATACGATGCCCTCGTTGAGAGTGAGCATTTCAACTCCTTTATCTCGAGTTTGAACCCAAGTTTCAGCGACACACTCCAGAAGCATGCCCGACACGAGAGCCTGGGTGACACCGTCAGCGACCCCCTCTCCACTCTTGAATCCATCACTCCGCGGGCAGACATCCTGATCCCACCACATGACCTCCCGCCGCCAGCGGCACAGCAGTCGACGGAGTTGTGTGGCACGCTCAAGCTCACTATGGGCGAGAGCTCGGAGATCACAGGGGTGCTTTCATGCCCCGGGGTCGAGGAGCGAAAGGTGCTGCCCAGCGTCCCCCGAGCACCCCAGGACGCCGCCGACCTTGTCCGCCACTTCATCGCCACGAGCCCACAGTATACGGTCCTCAGCGTATGCACTGCGGTGCCTGGTTTCGATCAGATGCCGTCTATCACACCCACTCACCCGACGGACGCGACGTATCCCATCAAGGTGTACACTTGCGGCCTCAGGATCCTGGAGACAATCGCCGCGACTGTGACTAACCTGCCCGTTGTTAGGGAAATCATGGCACGGCGGGACAGACGCTCGCTGCAGATGCAGGCGCTTTCTCCAATGGCTCTAGGTCTCGGCGGGCCTGAGCTCGACCTCACATCCGACTGGCGAGCAGCCCAGAAGGCGGTGCTCGAAGAGTCGGCCAGCATACAGGCGGACGAGAGCACTGCTCTATGGCGTAGCGCTGCCAACGAGGATTGGAACACGTTGAGGCCACTCGAGACGTTCTTCACAGCCCTCTCAACGAGCTTTGACGTCCTCCACTCCAGGGCCGTCAGCTTGTCTGAGCTGTACGTCCTCATGCGAGAGCTCGAAGTGTCGAACCATACCTTCGCTGACCCCAACAGCACTCTACAAAGGGACCTGTTCGACATTGTGGACAGCTCGTTCAGCAACAACGGTTGGGTTGGGGGAATGGCTGCTTGTTACATGCTTGACCCAGAGCAGTTTAACGACAGGACAACGATGCCTGAGGCACACCAGGAGGCGGCGAGGAGGACTATACGGGAGATCATTCGTCTGTTCGTAACTCAGAGCGTGGCTGACATCGATGTTGTTGAAACGAGACTTTATGACGAACTCAGCGCGGTGAGAGGCACGACGTTTGCTTCAAACCAGACCGCACTGGAGGCATACTCACGCATGGAGACCTCATACCCTGTTTTGATGCGTGTGGCGTTCGTTTTGTTCCAGATGGAGCCAACGGCGAGGAGCTCGGTCATGACACTCGTACCTGGGTTAGCGGACATCACAGGGTGAGCCTGGGGCGTCTCTACGCTTATTTAAACTTTACTACGGCTTTGGAGATGTTGGTTGGGTGATTTACGTGTGTTACATGGAGATTATGATATCAGACAGAATCGAAGGAGACCGGCGCGGGAATTTGGTATGAAGCGTGCTACGGCGCCAAAATACCTGCTATCGTGCTCTAATATCGCCCGAGTATGGAATATCTCCGGATCGAATGGCCCTACGCTCGTCTGCACCATCCCCGACGTAGCCCACAACAGATATCCCGTCAACGATGCCATGTGGAGCTCTAACAGTACGTTACCATCATATTACCCCCTACTAACACATACAACGCCTGTGTGACGATCGGCTCCGATGGGCACGCCGCACTATGCGCCCTCCGCTCCAAGGGCTCACCCACCATCACTGGCACCACGCTGCTCCTGGATCCCATACTCATGGGCGAGAATGCTGCCCCTTCACCCCTCAGAGCAGCTACAATCACTCAGAACTCCCGCTTCCTCGCAGCTGGCAACGACTCGGGTGAGCTCTTCCTGTATTCCTTGAGAAGCAAGGCCATCGTGAGCAGAGAGAAGCTGCACTACGCCGCAGTGTCGGCCGTGTGCTCAGCGCCGTCCGTTTACATCTCCTACGTTGAATCCATCGACTATATTGCTTCGGCTGACGTCTCTGGGAAGATTCATGTCACAAGAATCAAGTACGATGATACCACCAAATCTGTAACAGATATGTCGACCGTCCATGTCTCGTCCGAGTCAGATGCAGTCACGTCGCTCTCCTTTTGCCCCGTCCCCACAACAACCTCGCCATTCCAACTCCTAGCAACATATGCCAGTGGGCAAGTTCGCCTCTTTGCTGCCGACAGCGCTGATAGCTGGCTCGAGATAGGGATGGCACACATTCATTCCGGGCCATGTGTCGCGTGCTACATATCTAGCGGTTCAACCAATTTCAACGGTGATTACATCGCCACCGCCGGTAGAGACGGACGTGTAACCGTCTCCCTGACTACCAACCTCACTGGTGTGGCCAAGCGGCCCTTCTTTGACCAGCAAATCGACGCCGTGCGGTTCTCCTCGATTACGGCCGCCAGCCCTGGAACTGTTGTAGGGGGAACGGATAAGGGGGAGATTATTGCATTGGACGTGGGTTCGAGACCTGGCGATGACCCAATTTTAGCACGTTTCAAAGAAAACTCAACCGGGTTGCCTGTCTCACAAGTAGCTCTTGCTACACCGAGAGTAATGTCAGATCAGAAGAGGCAGGTGGAGTCTGCCTTAGCGAAGCACTCCAACGGCATCCATAAGGCGGCCATGACCTCGAAACTGACTCGACTCGAAGCGACTGTGGGGTCGACTTACAGATCTCCTTCAAGATCTCCCTCGACCGCTTCACTTCCACCGCGTCCACCCTTTTTGTCAACTCCGATTGGCAAGTCTCACTCGGTTTCTCCACTGATTGTCGGATCTCGGAGTTCGTCAGCCAGGACCACACCGACCGCAACACCGATGACAATGACGCCGAGCATGAGCCAAACACCGCTGCCCAAGGCCGCGAACACCGCTAATCAGTTTGAAGCAGTCGGGCCAAGTGGGTTGGGTGACTCAAAGGAGTCGACCCTCGTCGGAATGGTCCAGCAGCTCCTAGCGAGTCAGACCGAGTTGAGCTCGAAGCTGGCTGAGGTGGCAGGGAAGATGGAGGGGCTGGAGTCGAGGGTGGCTGCGTTGGAGTCCGGAGCTGGACGGGGTGGCACTGGGTCAGCGGTGGGCCAGGGGGATGGTGAGGCTGAGGTGTCGCCTGGTAGAGATGGAAGCCAGGAGGTGGATCTGTGGGATTTGATCTAGATTCGACAGTCTGGATTGATAGATAAAGATTTGTAGAGACTTGTGCACTATTTACATTATTTACTTTTAGCCGCCTCTTCCTTCAGTCGGGCCTGCTGCTCGGGCGACCTTATATCACCTTCCGTGTGCTTCCCCATGAACGATGGGATGGCCATCTTGACGATGAGGGCGAACCAGTAGAGGTGGAGCACGAGCAGGGTGCAGAGGAAGAGGATGCAACCGGGCTTCATGTAGTTCTCGTCGCCCGGGTGCAGGGCGGGGTGACCCTTGTACTCTGCGGCGACGGAGGGTGAGTGCAGGATATAGTTGAAGACGCAGAAGTACGGGTAGAGCACGAGCCGAGAGAGGGGGAATACCACAGCGAACACCTTGAATGTGCAGTCAGACAGACCCTGCCCGCAGTAGACGAGCATCTTGGAGCCCTCGAGGAAGACGTCAGAGACGTCATGAACGAGCATGATCGTGATGGCTGTGCGGTGGTAGAACGGGTCGGGGTAGGAGAACAGGATGAGGCCGAGGGTCACTACATGGTGGATGAGCATGACAGGGAAGTCGCGGTGCTTGCGGCGCTCGCTGAGGAACATTCGGACCATCGAGACGGCGTAGTACGAGAACTGGCAGAGCTCAACAATGCGGATACGCTCTTCCGAGCGAAGGAAGGTCTCGAGGTCGAAGAGGTTCGTCCACTGGCGCTCGTGGTCGAAGAGCGAGCCGTCCTTGAAGAGGATGAGAGTGTTGATAACGACGTACGTCGTGTATATGTTAAAAAAGGCAAAGGATTCTGCAAATTTGCCGTACTTCTTTCGTTCTACTGGAAGAAAGTGCGCAATGGCGTTGCCTGTGCTGAGTAAGACCTGCTGCACAACGGCGAAGAGCGGAAGGAGCACGATGAGCGATAGCCATGAGCGTTCACATTGAAATTCAAGGAGATCTTCTGGTTTGGAGAGGAATTTGATCCGCCAAAGGAAGTTCTCCATCGTTTGTCGGCATGTCACGACCGAAAAAGGAGCTAATCATTTGATTGAGCTGCCACGAGGACTTGACACGACAATGAGTTGATCTAATCAACTTCAGTACCGCTTCATCAACAAACGTCTGAACTATGCCCTTTAGACAAACTAACGAGAAAGCCACCCGCCAATCAACTGAACTCCTCAAGACGCGCTACCCCTCCTTCGCCAGGGTCTGGATCAGATGCCGGCTCTGGTGCAGCTCGTCCAGGCTCCGGGTCCGCTTGATCAGCCGGGCCGCCTCCCTACGCTTGGCCGGTGTTGGGCCGACCTGGACCGCCTCCTTCCGCCCAGACATGGCGATCATATCAGCCAGACCGTCAGACTCAGAGCCCGAGTCAGAGTCGGAGTCACTTGACTTGGACCGCTTCGGGGTGACCTTTGGGGCGGGGGTTGGGGTTGGGGCTGTTTCAGGCTCATCGGACTCCGAGCTCGAGCTGGTCTCGACCCGCTTCCGCTGGACAACAGGCTCCATGGGCGCCTTCCGCTTCACGGGTCTCGGGGGCAGGGTGGCCTCGGACTGTGAGCTCTGACTCGGGCCCGTGACCTGGGTATCGTCGGTAATGGGCTCGGCTGGGGCAAGAGGGGGTGACGGTGGGACCTGTGGGATCAGAGTGGGCGTCGGGTTGACCTTCGACGCCGGTGTCTCATCACCAGAGTGAGAGTCAGACTCGGAGTCAGAGTCACTGTCCGAGTCGTAGGAGTAGTACGAGTACGACTCGGACGCGGCCTTCGCCTCCTCCTCCTCCTCATCCTCGCTCGTGTTATTCGCCGTGGTGAGCGCCCTGATCGGCCCCGTGTGCAGCACCACGGTCCGGAGGGTCGAGGGGGTGCTCGGGGCAGGGGGCCGGCCCAGAGAGTCGATCAGCTTGTTGGACACGCTCTCGTGGACTGAGAGCCGGGGCCTGGGCGGGGCCGTGGGCGACGGCGGCTTGCTCGACCCGGGTAGGATGCGGCACAGGAGCGTGGCGAGCCGGCCCTGGGAGACACGGGCGATCAGACGCTTCGCGTGCTCCTCGGAGTGGGCGACGATGCCCGTGAGGACCTGGATGGCCGAGGCCTGGACAGCGGCATCGTCATTAGACCCGACGAGCGCGATCAGAATCTCTACCGTATCGGATTCAAGAACCTTCATCGCAGCATCACTGGAACTGCGGCAAAGTGAAGCAAGCGCCATTATTCCTTGAGATGTGGGCTGTGGGCCTTTCAGCGAAGCGATAAGACCCGTAAGAACATCATCTTCAGCAGCAAACAGCTTTGATATATCAGTGGAGTGCTTGCACAACTCATGCAAGAAGCCTTGGGCAAGCTGTGGGAGTTCAAACAGCATCGCTTCACGCGAAATGATCTCGTCAAATTTGACGAGTTCAACGGCGTCATTGGGCACACATGCTCATAGTAGTGGTGAGTCGGGATCACACCTCATACACCCCTAACCCCGCTCTGTTGAGTTCGTAAGTATAGACCATTCAAGAATGAAAGACATCATCATTCAACCGCTGTGTTTAAATTATGAGCTAAAGCGCTTCACATAGACCGTTGGTGGGAGCCCTGCCGCAAGTCTGCTCCACGGCACCTCCACGACGACCACGCTCTCATCATCGCCATAAACTGCACCCTGACTGCAAGCAATATGCTCGTTCCTCTTCTTCACGATGCACTCGTCCATCTCAGGCAGCCCCTCGTCCACGGCAGCACCCATCATGTACCCAGGAGACGTACCAACCAGACGACCGGCGACGATAGAGAGGTCGACGAGCCCAGCAAGCTTGTCAGACAGCCGAGTTGGCGTAGCGATGGATCTTACGGCATGTGGTGTCTCCAGAGATGCGGAGACAATCGTGCCGCGGCATGTTTGGGCGATTACGGTGCCGTCTGACACGGTGGCGGCGATCACAGGATCCGAGATAGATACGGCGGTCACAGATCCAGATGTGGGATCTATAACAGATATGACACCATCAGTGCCTACAGCGAGGAGACTACCATCGACCAGACGCAGGGAAGCGACCGGCCCGGCGCAGACCTTGCCGACGACAGCAACGGCGCCATTGATGGCAACCTTGACCATGGTGCCGGTAGAGAGAATAGCGAAGAGATACTCCACACCCACACCATCCTCATCCTCATCGTGTACGACGGCGAAGTCCATAGCACTGACTGGGGTGGGGAGCACGCACTTCCTAGCGTCCCCGGGGAGCTCGGCCAGGTCTGCGTCGAAGCATGGGATGCGTTCGAATGACTCGGGACTCGACTCGTCAGGCTGGTAGTAAAGTCTCACCCCGGCCTGAGTCTGCACCGCCACAGCCGCCCGCGAGGGGGAGACAGCAACGCCGTGGAACCTGTCAGGGGTCGCCCCGTCCTTGCCCACCACTGCGACGGCGTGGGTGCATGTGTCGCCGGAGTCTGGAGCGGGTAGGTGGAATACCCGGGCGGTGCCAGGTGAGACGGTGGTGATCGCTGCGACAGTACGGCCGGTAGAGCTGATATGGAAACGGGACCGGTCGATGAGCATGGGCGAGAAGCGGTGGAAGATGGCCCGCCGCTTAAACTCGCTCACACTAATTGCCGAGAGTCGCGAGTCAACCGACCCAGCCAGAGCAATGCCCGACTCCTCATCGAACGTCAGGGCTGTTACAGGGTGCGAGTGTGGTCTGTGAAGGCCGTATGAGTGCCATTCTTCGCGGTGCTCGAGGTGCTCGAGAAGGAGGAGGCCGCCGTCCGTGGTACCGGCGAAGAGGACGGTGTGGCCCTCGTAGTCGCCCGTAGCTATGCTCTCGACGGGCGTGGCGTTCTTAGTGGCAACTACAGAGAGTCTGGAGCCACTGGAGAGCTCCCAGACGGAGATCTCGCCGATGTCCGAGCCAGCAATGAGCGTGTCGTCGTTAACAACGGCAATACACGTCGGGTCTGCCCTCAGCCTACGCATGGCGAACTGGATAGACGGGAAGGAGTCGGGGGATGACCTTGACAACGTCTGAGTGTGGACGACACCGCCGCCAGCAGTGCAAAACACTTGCCCGTCTTGAGACCAGGCTACGTTCGTCACGGGGCCCTTGTGGGGGGTGAAGGGGCGAATAATGGGCACCAGGACTGGCGCTTCGTCGGGTGCGACGAGGGCAAAGAGGCGGACGCCGTTGTGGCAGGCGACGAGGAGGTGGCTTTGGTCGGGGGAGACCGCCATGTGCGTTACGGGGCCCGCATTGCACTCTACGTACTCAAAGGAGAGGTCGTTGAGCTTACACTCAAGGACATGGCCCGTCTTGCTGCCTATGAAGAGGCGGAGGCCGGCGAGGAAGCCATGGCCGTTCTCGGCGTCAGAAGAGGTCGCCCAGCACGCGTAGGATACTTCTATGCCAGTGGGAACAATAACATCGAGGAAACGGCCGTATTTGCCGTTGCACTCACCGCTAACAAGAGTTATAATGCTAATGACGCTTGAACGGCATACGGCGCAGAACTTGTGACCCAAACTGGTCCGAGGAGAGTTAGCAAGACATACTATGCCATCAACTGTCGGATTGATGCAGCTCACTGTCTCCGCCTTCATTAGGAGCTTGCTTCTCGACGACGCAGTTTAGCGCAGGTCAACGGTGCAGTGCTCCGCGGTAGGTCAGCCGAGCTATACGTCTGCTCACATCACATTCTGGCTTTTTGCCACTTGTCTTTTGCGTTGCTTCGGAAATCAGCACACGAAAGTCACCCATTTCCTAACGTTAACACGGTAAGAGGAGAGATTTATACGCTCCATGCTGCTATGTAGTACAATACCGGCCCCCTACCGAAACTGGCCCATCTTCTTGATCCTGCTCGACTGATTCAACGCCGCCATCTGTGCTGAAGAGAGAGATCCCTTCAACGGCGACCGCGGGCTGTTGAACCCTGAAGTTGACCGGGCCGGGGTGGACACAAGAGTAGGGGTAGTCACACGCCTGACGAAGGGCGAGGACGGCGCATGCTCACTGGTGTTACCGTGGATGCTGCCTGCATCTCCGCTCGTGCTCAGTCTGGTCGGCCGAGTCGTAGTACGTGGCGTGGCTGGCTTCCGAGGGGACCTGGGAGATCCCGCAACTCGACTCGACATCGGAGTCTGCCGTAAACTGCTCGGTATAAAACTGCGGACACTGTTACTCCCCACCAAAGGGGAATCACCGCGCAGACGCTCCGTGAGTGTGGAGGTGAGTGAGTAAGGCTGGACCCCGTCCGCTGTGCAGGGACGCGGGACATCGATGAGTCGGATCTGCGACTCACTCAGAGTCGGAGTCAGATCGACTCTGGCATCTTCGACTGGTTCAAGAGCCTCGGGCGTCTCTGGCATCAGCTCGGGTGCCTTCTTGATCAGCGAGGCCGCCAGTAAGTTGATAACGGTGTCGTCAGCGGCGCTAGCCTCGACTCTCGCGGTCTCCTCTTCCGACTCAGTTTCTGAGTCAGTCAACCCACCCGCCCGAGTTGTTCTAGAGTACCCGACATACATTGGTGACAGATTCACAGCCTGACGGTCATCCTGTCGAGGAACTCTGGGTGAGTGGCCGAGCGTCGAGGCGTCCACCACTGGCTGGGCTGGGCGGACTCTCGGTGTGAGCGTCGAGAGATACTCACTCGTCGCTCTCTTCAACAGCTCCATCTCTCGACGCTGGGCGACTCTCGCTGTGCGGGTTCCGTCAAGGAGTGAGTCATCGCCCTTGACCTTCACTGCCAGCACCGGCGAGGCTCTAGCTACAGTCTCTGCGAGGACTCGGGCGAGGCGGATCGACCCAGTATCTGGCGGCGGGGGTGTGATGTTATCGGCAGTCAGCGGCGGCGGGGATGCATCGAGAGTCAGGTCGAGTGGAGTCACAGCCTTCGTTCTTGGGGAATCTTGGGCAGGGATGGGGGTGCACTGGGTCATTGGAGAGCTGGGCGTCTCCTGCCACGGCTTGCGGTAGCTGCGGGCCGGAGAAAAGTTCAGCTTCTCACTCTTAAACCTGTGTGGTGACTTGCGGTGCTCTGTGGTCGCCGGCCTGGGCGACGACCACGGTTTCTCATAAGTCTGCCGAGTCGCCCCGTGTGGGACGGGTACCTCTCCGACCTGCAGGCGGCCCTGACTTCTTGAGTCGGGGACGGGAGATGCGACTGGTATGAACGGCAGCAGGACCTTCTGGGGGGAGTGATTCGAACGGCGAGGCGTGTCCAAGCGCTGTGACGCTGCAAGAACACTGCTAGATGCCCGTGCAGGTTTGGGTGTGCAGGCCGAGGTATTAGGCCGGCCGAAAGGCGTTGTTCTATTCATTGGCAGACTGTCAGGCTCGGGTAGACTCTCGCCGCCCTTGTGCACCGACTGGAGAAAGTTCATCGTCGTCACAACAGGACAAGAGGTGCTGCGGATGTCGTGATCGGGCACGTAGTGGGACTTTTTGGCCTTGTATGTGAACGATGGTCGGGGCCGACCGACCCACGCGGGCCAAAACATGCGGAAAAACTTCAAAATCTCGTCTACTCGATCGAGGGCAAAACCTCTACCGATGCACGCCTTCGCCCTGTCATCGATCTCAATAGCATTCATGTATAACGTACCAGATTCCATCCGACTTGTTGACTTATAAGTGTCAGCGAGGACTACGAGCGCGGTAACAAGCTTGGGGCCGAGGGCCTTGGCTCTGATGCCGTCAGAGATCGCACCACTCCAGTCACGGAGTGCGTGAGCTACAGCACAGCGACAAGCAAGACAGTGCGCCTCGGTTTGCTTGGACTTTGCCTTAGATATGGCGTAGGTGAGGAGACCGAGGACCAGGTTGAGTCTGGTCTGGCAGATGGCCATTGTATGTAGTCCTAGCATGGCGAGATGGGCGGCAATTGCGGCGTTTTCGGGGCATATGACTGCTGCTCTCGAGACGTACTGAAAAGCATCGGCATACTCGCCTGTGATCTCACAAAGAGCGCCAAGAGTGTTATATACATCAGCTAGCTGAAGTCTGAGCGTCTGAGTGTGCTGGAACGTCGACGTCTCCATCGTGGCCTTGATGTGGTCCCGGAAATGCTCATACATGCCGATCGCCTGGCGATACTGGCGCTGCTCGACGAGGTGAGCTGCTGTATCCAGCAGATCCTGTTCATTGATTTCGTCCACCATTGCGGACGCCGAAAATTCGGGACGGCGTTTTCTCCTTCCCTTAAAATGCACCGTACTGAAGTATCATAGAGTGCACAGTGCAAGCAGTAAAGTAGGACTCGCAACCGTCTATGGCAGACTTCACATACTCAAGCTCTACGGTAAGGCGCCAGGCCCGAATCCTCGCCCATACACACCCACACTCACCAACACTAATAATCCGCATTTATCGGCCTATCTCCGGCCGAACCTCCCCTTCCTAGTCCGGGGCTTCGTCTTGCCCGCAGCCTTACCCTGCTTCCGCTTCATCGAGAGGACACCGTTCTTCCTCAGCGCCTTCTTACCCGACCCGCCAGCAAGGGCGTGGCCCGCGCCGTCAGCCTTCATCCTCTTATCGAGCCGCTTGGCCTTGGGCTTCTGTCTGATCTTCTTGTCGAGCTTAGACCTCTGCCTGCCGAGCTTCTCCGCCTCTCTGAGCTTCTCCGTGGCGGGAATGTCCTGATCAGCGAGATGCGCAGCCTTGGCCAGGATCTTGGCCTCCTCGCGCTTCTTACGCTGCATCTGACGAGCCTTGAACTCCAGCAGCTTCTTCGTAGGGCGTTCTGTGATCTGCTTACGCCGTGCCCGGAAGGCCTCGACCTCCTCCTTGGTAACAGGCATCATCGGCCTATTGTAGAAGGCGTCCTCCTTGGCAAACCACTCTGGCATGTCGACCCCCTCGTCGTCGAAGTTGTACCGGTTGTATGCGGCGTCCTCCATCTCCTCCCGCTGCTTCTTCCGCATCATCTTCGCACCGATGGCGAGCTTCTGGGCCATTCGGGCCGAGTCGTCGGTCGTCCAGCCGTCGTCCGAGTCCAGCTCCTCATCGTCGTTGTCGGACCCGCTCTGGTTGCTGGAGTTGTAAGTGTCGGAGTTGGATTCATCATCTGATGACCACTCTTCGACTGTCTTCTTGGCCTGGCGTTTGGGCATCTCCTTGTCGAGCTCGGCGTCGCTGGCCTCACTGGCACTGCTCTCGTCCTCATCCTCGGAGAATATCTCGTTCTGCCACCAGTTGGAGGTAGGCAGGGAAACCTTGGGCCTGTTGACGAGGGTCGACTTCATCTTGTCGGCGAACTCATCCTTCTCGGCGTCACTGGCGTCAGACTCGGAGTTGTCGCGGACCTCAATCTTGGTGGGCTCGGGCTCCTCGTCGTCGATCTCAACTTCACCAGTGAGAATCTTCTGGGTGAAGAGTGTGCGGGCCTCGCCCTCAGCAGTCTCGAGGGCAATGAGGGGGTCGACGTTGCCCATCACCATTCGAGAGAGACGGGCCTTCTTACGGCGTGCACTGCGACGAAGCTTAGCCTTCTCACGCCTCTTCTGGCGCCTGATCTCGTCGTCCAGCTCTTCATCGGTATCCGACTCTGACTCCGAGCTCGAGCCGCTGTCCAGGGCGTCGTCTTCGTTCTCTGAACCAGACGCACTCTCGCTACCCTCACCCTCCTCCTCGCTGCCACTCTCAAGCAGGGGCGCCATGGCGCTGAGGAAACGGAATCTGATCTTCCGCTGCCAGTTGAGCAGGCTCTTGATCGTGTCCTTAGACTGCACTTTAAGGTCGGCCGCGACGTCCTGGAGGTCAGTGATGCTCTTCATGCCTCTAGGCCAGATCTTGAGCTCAGAGAGGACTTCGAGGGCCTTAGCGTCGGTCTCAGGGTCGATTTCGATGATGTTGGCGTCGTTGAGGAGGTCTGCCGGGAGGTCAGTGGAGAGATACTCTGTCAGGCCGATCTTCTTCTCAAGGAGGACGCCGCCGCGGACGTATGAGTAGCCGTCCTGGTTGGGCTTGGAGGAGACGATGTCCTTGAGACGGACGGGCTCGTTGGCGTCCTGGTCGACGAAGATGTTGTCGAAGTTGAAGAACTCCTTGTCAATCTTGGCGTAGCGCTTCATGTTGAAGCGGCGGCAGACGATGAAGGTCTCGGCAGAGGTCTCACGGGTGGCCTTAGGTGTACGGGCCTGTACATCCTCGAACAGCTCGTTCATGAGGGCGAGGAGGTTGTTGTAGTGGCGAGATCTGAAGACCTTGGTCACGAAAGTCCCCCCGACCTTCAGCATGTCAGCGGCAAGACGCATGGCATGGACAACAAGCATGTTCTGCTGGAAAGCATCCAGGTTCCAGTCAGCACCCATGTTGGGGGCACCATCGTGAAGAACAACGTCGACCACGGGGTTCGACGTGGCGGGGAAGTGCTCCTTAACAGCCTTGCGGACAGTGCTACGGCAGTGCTCCGTGGTGATATCGGTCACGTAGGTCTTGATGGTGGCGTTCACTGTGGAGGGATCAATCGTGGGAATGGGGTCGAGATCCACGGCAACAACGAGGCCGCCTTTGGGCATCTCCTTCGCAGCGATCTGCGTCCAGCCACCGGGAGCAGCGCAGAGATCGAGAATGACGTTACAGTCCTCGAAAAGGTTGAAGTCCTTGCCAAGCTGCTCAATCTTGAAAGCAGCTCTCGATCTAAGACCACGCTGCTTGGCGAGGTAATAGAAGTGATCAAGACGTCCCTTACCGGTCTTCTGATGGCGATCCTTATCACCAGCTCCCATTCGTCGTCCGCTTTTGTGATCGCTTATCTTTTGCAAGAAAAAAAGAAGCCCGCGAAATGAAGGCTCGGGGCATGGGGCGGGTCGCTGACTGAGTCCGGGCGGCGGGCGGCGAGACTAGTGTCGAAATTTAGCGCATTTCGAAAGGCTGGGTCGTGATGGCGACGGAAACAGCGAAAACACTCAAGGCCAAGCGGCAGAGCCTTAAAAGGCTACGCAGAAAGCTAGTATGTCCATGCAAACCTCTCTTACCCAGGGCGATGCCGAAGAATCGCAGAGGAAGAAGATCGAGCAGCAGCTTGGCGATATTGAGAAGAAGCTGAAGCTTCGGCACGTAGAACTCACGAAACAAAAGGCTACAAAGAAGAAGTTCAAGGACCTTCGCTTTGTGGAGCGCACCAAGGTCAAGCGGAGCATTGAGAAGACCAAGAAGAACCTCGAGGCCGCCGTGCTCAAGTTCCAGTCCCTCGACGACGACGACGACACTGCCAAGCAGGCCGCCATCGCCGAGCTGGTCAGGCTGAAGGAGGAGGGAGCTGTTCTCGACTCGCAGCTGACGTATGTTGAGCTCTTCCCCGAGGACGAGAACTACCTGCCTCTATTCGGCAAGCTGAGCTTTGATAAGCTGGCACAGAGGAAGGAGATCATGGACAGGCTGTGCGAGCAGCAGAAGGCGAAGGAAGTCCAGGAAGATGAGGATGAAGAGGAGTCTGTGTCAGACGAGGAGGTTGAGGCGGAGACTGAGCCCCATCAACCTGCTGAGACCCCCGAGTCTGGCTCCGAGTCATCAGAGTCGTCTGGCAGCGAGTCAGATTAGGGCAGGGTATTGTAAAAAGCACCGCGGTTATTGGCATGGGGATCGGTGGTGTGGGTGCGAAGGGATATAGCATACTGGGTGACCAGAGTGCTTCAGTCGGTTGGTGGGCAATCTTCACATTCAGCATCACTGGGTGATGAAGGTCTGATTTATAACCCTACCCATTCCACAGCCAATGAACAGCACTCCGCCCCTCATGTCCACTCTCGTCACCCGCAATCAGTAGCGAATTTTCACGCAGGTTAAGGAAATTCTCGCTGTTTAGAATCGAGACGATGAGCACGGCGATAGAGCATAGCCTGCCGATCCTCGAAGATAGTGATGACGCGCAGCGTATAGAGTATCTGCTTCATCTCTCCACGGGTTCATCAAAGGCCCGCATTGTGAATATTTGGAATGTTGTTAACCCACACGTCGCAGCGCAGTTCGAGAGACTATCTGCGGACTCCATGATTGTCGAAAGCTGGATTAACACCCTCACGTTGGACAATGAGAACACCGTCCACGACATTTGCCAGCGTGGCTTCAAGATTGGCGAGAAGGGGCTCCCGATCACCACAGGTCTCATGGACCTCTCCCAGCGCGCTAAGAACAACCGCTATGAGGCCCTTCTCTGCCAGGTAGCGACAGGCAAGCCCTACTGCGTCGAGACCGAGAAGAACGACCCCTCGAACGAAAAGTTCACAATCCCCGATGGATACGACTCCGTCTACGTCTGTGACGGCGAGAACAGCATCTCAGTCGCCGCCCGCTTGAAGGAGATGGAAGCCGACCGCGCCACATCCGTCAACTTTTTTACGGAGGACGACCCAGGGCATGTACAGTTCTACCGTCACAAGTATATGCTCGCTGACGGCGCCAGGATCATGCCGTGCTTCCTAGTGCAGTTCGAGTACGACCCCGAGGCCCCCCAGGGCGAGCAGTACCTCTGCGATGCATGTGGAGAGGCCAACGCCACCGTCTACTGCGCTGCCGACAGCGCCAAGCTCTGCCCGGCCTGCGACCGCGAAGTACACGCTGCGAACAAGCTTGTGGCCCGCCATGTCCGTGTCCCGATCAAGGAGCACCCTCTGTTCTTCGGAACTTGCCCCCACCACCCAGACATGACCGTCGAGTACTTCTGCCCCACGTGCCAGGAGCCTGTGTGCGTTAAGTGCAAGATGGAGGGCAACCACAGCGCCGGTGAGTCTGCCACGCATCGTCTAGTGTCGGTGCACCAAGCATACGAGAAGGCGATGAACGCCTCGGGAGACCAGGATCCCCTCCTCGACGCCCGCAGGGATGCCATCAGGGAGCACCTTAAGGAGATCGACGAGAGACTCCGCGATGTGTACAAGAACTCTGCATCTGTCGAGGAGATGATCTACCGCCAGCTGCAGCAGATCCTATACCGTCTACAGGAGAAGACGCAGAGCAAGCTCAACACACTACTTGGCGAGGAGATCGAGATGCGGCGCCAGTTGTCCCAGATCCACTGGCTCGATCAGTTCCTGTCCTCCCAACGAGAGCACCTCACTCCCGTCCGCTTCCTCCATCTATGGCGCCGTCATCAACAGATGAGGGCTATCCTGCACGATAAGCTCATCGTCAAGGGCGACATCGACGTAGAGGCTGACCTCCGGCTTACAGGCGACATGGACGTCACCGAGGGTAACTTCACCCCCGCGGGCCTGTTTGACCAGCCCCACAGCGGCGTGGGTCAGTTCGGCGAGCAGCAGTGGGCCCAGCCGACAGTGTCCCAGGACATCTACGACCCCCAGCCCCAGCCTGGTCTGGAGGACGGCGACGCCTTTGGGTTCGATGACTTCAAGCCCGCCCCCAGCGCTTCTGCTTTCAGAGCCACACTCTTCCAGCGGAACAAGGGCAAGGCCAAGGAGCCCACACCCCAGGCGCCCGCCAGACCCTTTGACCCCACGCCCACCGAACTCCCGAACACGTTCAATCAGATGAACGCGCAGGATCAGCAGCAGGGCAAGAAGAAGCAGCGCGTGCTGTTCAGCGCGCTCAAGGCGATGGGGCCGAACCACCCGGCAGAGAAAGTCATTGCTCGCGGCGCAGGTGCGTCTGAAACCGCTTCCCCTATCGTCCGCCGCAACGGCGACTTGTGGGCAGAGACGATGAAGAACAAACGCCAACAGTCCTCCATCCCGGTCGAGCCAGCCGCCTCCTCCTTCCCTGAAGGCGACATGGGCTACGACACGCCCAGCTTCACCGCCCAACCCACTCAACCTGCCCAGCCCGAGACCAACCCTATGTGGTCGAGCCAACAGCGCCCGGCCCCTATGGCGAGAGAGCAGCAAGAGCCCGAGAGGGACGAGGCTGTGCCCCCCGAGCCTGTAGAGCAGGCATTCAACAACAACATGGGCATGATCGCCGAGCCCACCCGCCCCGAGCCTGTCCAAGAGCCAATGGCCGCCGCGGACAAGCCCTCCCGCCCAGACATGCACCGTGACGCCTCCGAGACCCGCCTCCGCCGGTCCAGGGGCCCTTCAGTCTCCTCCCTCCGTGAGGCTGACAGCCAGTCCGCCCCCCACACGAACCAGCCCCAGAGCGGGGCCATGAGCCACGCCTCACCCTCGCCCTCGCCATCCCCCGACCAGGCGGTCAGAGAGACTGCTGGAGCTCGTGCCACAGCCCGGGATCCTGCCAACCAGCAGCAGCAACGGGCTGACCTCTCTGAGGTCTTCCGGCAGTACTCCCTTCGCCGTCTGGCTGAGGAAACACGGTCCATGATGGAGGCCAACCAGGTCACACTCACGGCTGTCCCCTTTGCCGACTCTCACATCTTATCCAGCGACGAATCCAAGCAGGTTATGTACTTCTCCCTCCCTATCGCCTCGAGAGTCCCCAGCACTAAACTGCTGTGGGCAGACTGGAAGAACGGACGCGATATGGGCGCCATGCATGCTGTGGTCGACGACAACGGGTCAACGGTCATCCTCGCTAGAGTGGGTGAGCACATCTTTGGTGGTTTCGCCTCTGCCCCGTGGCGGTCAAACGGTGTTAAGACGGGGTCAGCCAAGTGCTGCCTCTTCTCCCTCACCGAGGATGTGTTCATCCCCAGCAAGCTCGCCCTCTGCCCGCCCGGCACTGACCGTGAGCAGATGGCCGTTATTTATCACAAGGTCACGCCCATGCAGGCGCTAGTGTCCAACGATGCCCGGGGAGGGTCATATATCTCGTTCGGCGGGCCCCAGGGCGATCTCGTGTTCGCGGATGACTTTACCAACTGCTCGAGTCGGCTGGAGCAGAGCTACAGCCTCGGCGTCTTTGAGCCGACCAGCGAGGAGGCAGGCACGCTGCTGGCAGGCACACCGGTGTTTACCCCAGATGAGATTGAGGTATGGAACTTCGTCAAGGAATAGAGTCTCTGTAAAGTGTTTGTATACAGACCACTACTGTAGTTGCTGAGTCGATTCGCAGTTTATGTTTGTAAGATGAAAGGTCGTGTAGGCTACCAAAAAGAGACGTTTCCCTTAAGGATGGCCAGCCCCATCGCCAGGATCTCCCGAAAGAAGTCATACTGGTGCCTGCTTCGTGAAATAGAGCCCTCAAGCTTCCGGGCGTCGGCCATCCTGAACCTCGCCTGGCAGAAAGCGGCCCCGTCGCACTGGCCGTGAAAGAGCCAGAAGGAGCGATACTGGTGGAAAGTGTTAGTAACGATCACTACTCTCTTGTAGCTTGAGTTGACGAGGATGGGAATGGAGTACTTGGCGTTCTCTGCCGTCGTTCGGCTCTGCCCCTCTTGCACCAGCCTGGAAGAGGGGACGCCGCGGACCTCAAGCCACTCGCCCATCACCTCGGCCTCAGCTTTCTCGTGGGACGTGCTTGGTTTGCCGCCAGAGAGGATGATCTCACCGACAATCCGGCCGGAGAGATAAAGGTCGAGCACGGTTTGAAGGCGGGCCTCTAGCTCGGGCTGGATGCTGTCCTGGCCGTCAAGGACAAAGCCTAACACTACTGCAGCATCGTATTCCTTGCCATCGTCATTATGGATGCCGAAAACATCCCATTCCCTCATGCCGATGTTCGAGAAGAAAGCAGCAAGAATGTAAATCAGGACGGTAAGAGCCACAGCTGCAAAGAGAGAAAGAAGGAGCGTGGCAAAGCATCCAAGTGTGTACAGCACGCTTGGACGGTGCTTGCGGCGACTCCCGTTGACTAGATTGCTTCGTTCATTGCCAATGAGCACAGGTGTCGCAATATCTGGGACAAGTGATGCTTTCCTGGTACGACTGTGCTTGCGTTTCCCCTTCTCGCTTGTAACATCGTTTGAATACGCCCCGTAGCTTCCAGGAGCTACCGCTTTTGCCAAAAGTGGCACTTCCGCTGGAGAATCGATCATTTGAATCCCAATTCCCGGCGCTGTAGAGCTAGAACGTGTGGATGAGACAGAATCCCGACGTCTTTCGCCAGAATGCCGCGACATTTGCTCTTGACTCGTGGCGATGGAGGGTCCGGAAGTCCGCAGCCGGTTGGCCATGATTGGCCGGCTGTGGAGTATTGACGGCACTTCTATGCTATGTTAGAGGACGAATATCGCACTTTCCCTGGGCACTGACAGTTTTTTGTGGTAATACAAAGAACACTATTCAGCTGCCGAGGCAAGCCGTATTTCGAGGGCATTCATGCGCATTTAGACTTGCACATACTATCTGCACTCTATCTGTGAGTTTGGCCATTATTTACAGTTTGTCACGATGCCCTCAACATCGTGACCGAGACCATATCAGACTTGGACAAGCAAAGAACGAATGCAGCAACGACGATGCAGAAAGTAAGTTATATCATGTGCATTTACGCAGCTGGTACGTTCCCTATCCCGTTGGTGCAGAGATGCAGCCCGCGGCGAGTTCAAGAGCGCTTACGCAGTATACCTGAGCAATGGTGCGTCCTCCCCGAGAATCTCACGCAGCAGCGAGTGCAGAGCAGTAGATCACATGATCAGAGACGCCACGACGCGCGTCTTCGCCCCAGAGGACAAGCTTCACCTCGTCCCCATTGGCGCCTCGCCCCTCACGTTCGACGACCTCGCCCACGTCGTCGACCACCTCTCGACGCTTGCTGAGCTTCCATGCGAGTTCAGCATGAGGCTGACTGAGCCCAACCTCACTGTCACCATGACCCAGGGCCTCTTCAGTGCCACCGCACACCATGGTCTGGTCGACAGTCTGCTGGACGCCTGGAACTCGGTCCCTAGATGCCTCAAGGTCTTGCATGGGCACAGCGACGCTGTTACAGGCATGGACATCATGCCCGACGGGACTGTCGTCTCGAGACTTGACTCGGCCAACAACCCCGTCGTCCTCAGCCTCCCCGACGGCAGCCATAAGTGCCTAAGTCACGGCTGCAACGTCTCATCCTTCGCTGTGTCATGGGACGGCATGATTGTAGCGACTGCGGGTACCGACCGTGCGATCAAGCTATGGGACGCTGAGTCGGGTCACCTCGTTGATACCATCCGGCGGGTTGGCTCGAGAATCATCGGAATGGCTTTCACACGCAATGAAAAGCTTATCCTTGCATCCAGCAGCAAGCTCTGGGTGATCCATCATGTGATGGGCGCCAGGGAAGTGCAGGAGCCACTCGTGATTGCCACAAACAACGAGTGCGCCAGGTCCATTGCCCTTTCACCCAACGACACCACTGTGGCTATAGGATACCACGATAAGGCCCTCAAGATCTGGGATATCAGGTCAGGTCGACTCGAACACACACTGGTCGGCCATGGCAAGGAAATCTCATGTGTCGTGTTCTCCAATGACGGTTCACTCCTTGCTTCCGGGTCCCGCGACTGTGATATCCGCGTGTGGGACTGCAACACTTGGGTCTGCCTCAGCACTCTCCGCGGGCATACCAAGGCCGTGTTTGCCGTGGGCTTCTCCCCCGATGACTCGACTCTCGCCTCAAGCTCAGAGGACAAGAACGTCAAGCTCTGGAGCGTGGGCAATGGCGCCTGTACTGCAACGATCGAGGGGCATACGTCGAGTGTGCGGTGTCTCGCTTTCACCGACGGGGCACTGCCATACACTGCCACACTGATCTCCGGATCTGACGACAACACCGCCAAGCAGTGGTCACTTGGTCGCTCTCCCGAGCTCACCGCCCTCGACCAGACCCTCGCCCAACCTGTCCCGGCCGCGGCCATCGTCCGCCTCGAGGGCACCGTCGCCGACCTCACCCGCGTCCTCGACCGCCTCGTGGTACAAGACGACCTTCCCAGCGCTTTCACCATGAGGCTTACCGATACCAACGCCACCGTCAGGCTCAGGTTCGGGGCTCTAGTCACCAACGAGCACAGCAACGAGCTCGACGCCATCCTCGCCACGTGGGCCAAGGCCCGCCGAGACTGTATCGCGTCCATCCATGCCCACACCAACAACGTCACGGGAGTGGTGATGCTACCAGACAACCGCATGGTCACAGGGTCGACCGATCGCACGCTCACCGTCTGGACACCGTCTTGTGAAGTTGAGCGAACAATGACCCATGACGGTCAGGTATTCTGCCTAGCCGCATCCAGCGACGGGTCGACCATCGCCTCTGGGGGTGAAGGTCCGGTTCGACTGTGGAACTCCAACACGGGTCAAAGCCTGTCTTCCCACACTGAGTTGGGGAAGCCGCTCGAACTCTCTGGCCATACCGGGGCTGTCACATGCTTGGCGTTCTCATATGACAATAACACCCTCGTCACAGGCTCTACGGACAAGAAGGCCATGGTCTGGGATATTCAGTGGACCGGCAAGTGCAAGCTGACGCTCTCTAGGCATGCTGATAGTGTACGGGCGGTAGCTATCTCTCCGGACAGCAGCGTGGTTGTCACAGGATCGGGTGACAAGGACAAGGCAATTAGAGTCTGGGACGCGAAGACGGGCAACCTGCAGCACACTCTGAGGGGAGCTTTTGGAGTGCACTGCCTGAGCTTCTCATCAGATGGCAATCTGCTCGCGTCCAGTGCTGGTGATACCGTCATTCTCTGGAACACGGAGGACTGGCAGCCCAGAGCGACTCTCAGCGGCCACAGGAAGACAGTAAGGTGCCTCTCTATTGCACCAGACGGCGACACCGCTGTCTCAGGGTCCAACGACGGAGCCATCAAGGTCTGGAGCACACGCAGCGGCGAGTGTCTGAAGACCCTTGTCGGCCATGCCCTTAGTGTCCGCTGCCTCGCTTTTGGGACGCACGGATCGACCCTGCTGTCTGGTTCAAACGACAAGACCGCCAAGCAGTGGCATATCAAGCACTCGCCAGAGATCAAGGAGGTCTGCGCCCAACCCACACTCGCTGCCGACATCCGCCTGCCGTCTGACGACTCGCCCCTCTACCTCGCCGACCTGGCACGGGTCGTCATCCACATCCTCGCCACGGGCCTGCCCCGCTCATTCGAGATGAGGATGGCCCACCCCGAATGCACCGTGAGAATGAACAACAACCGCTTCGGCTGTGTGCCAGCCAGTGCTGAAGTACAGCCTCTTCTTAACGCCCTCAACCATCAGCGCCTCAGCAACGAGGTCTCTCGTATCTGTGCTGGTGACATTAGCGGCGATGTCGAGATCAGAGTCACCCACGCCGACCTTCCCGCGCTGAAGAAGCTCCTCGCACACGTCGAGGCCTCTAGGGTCGCGCCCCGCTCATTCGAGGTTCAGCTCGACGACCCAGCCGCCACCGTCACCCTCGGCCCGACCGGCTTCGAGGTCGCCCCACCCAGCGATGTTGTCGATTATGTTGTCAGCGGCTTCAGCTTCCTGACCGCCCACCTCGACGCCATCTCGACCGACAATGAGATCAGCCTGGGCGAGCACGCGCCGCTCACGATTGGCGACCTCAACGTGGCCCTCGCCATACTGACTGAACGGAAGGTTGCCCCCCGCTCCTTCGAGATGCGGCTGGCTGACCCAGCCACAACCGTCACCCTCGGCCCGACCGGCTTCGAGGTCGCCCCACCCAGCGATGTTGTCGATTATGTTGTCAGCGGCTTCAGCTTCCTGACCGCCCACCTCGACGCCATCTCGACCGACAATGAGATCAGCCTGGGCGAGCACGCGCCGCTCACGATTGGCGACCTGAAGACCGTGGCTGGCCTCCTGCTGCAGCGGGAGACCTTGCCCACCTCATTCGCGATGAGGCTGACCCGCCCCGAATGCACCATCAGCTATGACCGCAACGGCTTCCAGTCGTCTCCTGAGAAAGCCGAGGTGCAGACCGCGCTCAACCCGCTCAACCGTGCGCAGCTCAGCAGGCGGCTGTCCGAGATCTGCGCCGAGCCGATCACTGAGGAAACAGACCTCTGCGTCACTCACGCCGATCTTCCCAGTCTAACAAAGCTGCTCGAGCATTTGGAGAGCTCAAGCGTCGCCCCACGGTCATTCAGCGTCCAGCTCGATGCACCCAGAGCTACTGTCCGCATGGATTCTCATCACATGATGGTGGGGCCAGAGATTGTCGAGATCAAGAAGATCCTCCTCAAGTACAATAAGCTCCAAGAGGCCAAGCGGATACACCTCTTCTGTGCTCGCGAGGTCGGCGCTGACGTCCAACTCTCGGTCGCTTTTCTGTCACACCTCGAGCTGGCCCTGACCCACGTCGCATCGAGCACCTCAATGCCTTCCGCGGTTGCTGTTGAGTTCAGACCGACCAGCTCGACTGTCACCATGAAGGGCGGGCTGTTTGTGACCGATAGACACAGCAGCAAGGTCTGCGAAGTGCTTGCCCGGGCAAACTCCACTATTTATCACACGATGAAGAGTGAGATTGCCTCACTCCGCGCTGAACTGAGATTGAAGCAGGCCATCGAGGTGAACTTGATGCTCAAGGACCACCCCCTGCTTTCATTCTCCGTCCCTGTTCACGATAACACTGCTGTACCCTCACCTGAGGTGCTCAGCGGCAGGCTTGGGTCTGCTCGACGTCTGCCGGAGACTAGGACTGCTGATTATAGTCTGATCATCGCCCAGGCCGAGGCTGGTGTCGCGTTGCTGGAGAAGCGCGTCGCTGAAGACGCCGAGACGGCCGCTGCATTGCTCGCCAGGGTCGCTGAGATGGAGAACCCTGTGCTTCCCTCCCTTGAGGATATGCGCACCCTGCTCGCCGAAGTCCCCAAGCAGAAGGTCGGGACCGACCGATTCGCCAACCTCCGCGCCTTCCTTCATCCTTCTGTACGTCAAGCGTGGTCTTGGGCCAGTCAGCGGTCTAAAACTGCCGACTTTACGCCCCCCGACCAACTCAAGATCCTTCAGCTCCGTGGCCTTGTGGCAGGGGCCAATAGCCATCTTTCGGGGTTCGCCAAGGCCGACAGCATCGCCCGCGATTTCCACGATTTGGGCGATTACCAGCAGCTGAGGCAAAACGCTCAGTGGCTGCAGGAGGATATCGCCAGAAACAACAGTCGTCGGGAGATTGCTCTGGCAGCTGCTAATGAGGAGAAGCTCGAGGCAGTCCAGATCCAGCTCGAGGCCATGGAGACCGCCCTGGCCCGCCGCACGCCGCAGCTCGTCCGGCTCTGTCCTGAGTTGAAGGAGCTCACCGCGCCGTCGGCCAGCCTCTTCGCCGAGTTGCGCGAGATGGGGCTGGCCCACCTCATGGACCTCCCCGAGATGCTCGTCGACCTGTCGATGTCCGACTTCGCCGTCGAGTCGACCGTCAGCGAGAACAGAGCGCTGTGCCAGATCGTGACCCGCGACGGCCAGACCTACTTCGGCAAGACCTTCAAGCTCGACAACGAGCACCAGCGGAAGCTTTGCGACCGCGAGGCGGGTATCCTGTCGCGCATGGCGCACAGTCCCGCAGTGCCAAAGCTGCACTTCGTCCTCATCAACCTCGCTGAGCAGACCTGCTCGGTCGTCATGGAGCGCCTTGAAAACCACCTGCGCGACGCCCCAGCCGACTCGCCCGACACTCAGCGCAGACTGCTCCACGGCCTGCTCACCGCGATCCACGACCTGCACAGCGCGGGCATCTGCCACCGCGACCTCAAGCCCGAGAACGTCATGCTGCGCGAGGGCCACCCCGTGCTCGTCGACTTCGAGACGGCCTCGAACATGGACGCCGTGAACATGACTGCGACCGGAGTCAACATCGGCACGCTCGCCTTCAGCGCGCCCGAGGAGATCGCCGCCCGCAATTCCGGGAAGAAGCTGAGCCACCGCGAGCAGCAGGCCGCTGACGTCTACCACGCGGGCCTGACGATGCTCGGGGCCATGGCGCCGGACTACCCCGCCTTCTGCCAGCAGCTGCTCGCTCTCCTCATGGGAACTCTCAAAGAGTTCTCAACCGTCAACGAAGACAAGCTTTGCGACGCCCTGCTCGCCACCGTCGCAGTCCCCCAAGCCCTACGCGAGGTGCTCTGCGGTATGCTCGCCACCCACCTCGAGGCCCGCTGGTCCGTCCGCCGCGCGCTGGCCGACGGCCTCTTCGCCGCCTCTGCCAACGAGCTGGACCCCGAGGTCGACCTCAACGCGGCGAGCAGCAGGTTCGCGATGGCCCACGCCTTTGTCGACGCCATCGACCGCACCCGGCTGAAGATGTTTGCGGAGGACCCTCTTGACCTCACCCTCGACGACAACCTCAGCAACACTCTGACTAACATCGGTGCTTGCGAGGAGGACCTTCTAGCGGTACCCGCGACACTGTCTGGCAAGGAGTCCGCGAAGGCCCTGCCCGACCTGGTCGTCAAGCTGCCGCAGACCTCAATTGCCCAGTCCATCGGCACCATGAGATTCTCCGTGCCGGTCTTCCGAGTGACTGAGGGCACGCTGGTCTTCATGCCTGACGCCCTCGACTATCCCATCGACGACCTGCGCCCCGTCCTGCTGGGGCTCGGCCGCGTGCTGCAGCTCATGCTGCTCGACGGGATCCGTCTTCCGGCCGACATGGTCAGCAACACTTGGCTCGTCGCGCTCGCTGGTGGCCGCATCGACTTAGCTGCGCTGATGCCGCTCGTCGACCGGGCGCTTAACACTTCCATAGAGGAAGCCAGGGCAAAGTGCCCGCTCGATGGCTTTGAGGGCGACCTCAATGCCTACCGGAGCGAGGTGCTGAGCCGCTTTACTGACAGGATACAACTCATTCGTAACGGAATGACCGCGAGGACGCAGTTCAGCGAGATGATTGCCGCGCTGACCGCCGCCCAGCTGCGGGCCCTGCTCGTGCGCCCCAACCCGCTCACGGTCGACGCCGTCATGGCAGTGCTGCGCTTCCCCGCGGACAGCCACGGTGTGCAGGACGCCCTCCGTGCCGTGCTCGAGGACGACGAGACGCGCCGCCGCTTCGCCTTCCACATGTTCGGTGCCAAGCTCCCCCAACCTGGTGCATCAGAGGTCAGGTTCCACGAGGAGTACCGCGTGTACACTGCATGCGACGGCAGCTCGCTCATCCCCCGCATCGAGGAGCCCGAGGTCATGCGCCAGCTCTTCGCGGACTGCGTTCCTGCTGTGGAAGATGGAGCGGCCGCAAACTTTTATGTCATCAGAAGAGACGAGCACCGCTTCACGCATGCCGAGATCAAATTACTGCTTGAGCAGAGAGAATACCTCCAGAACTGCGAGCTGGTCACGCTCGGTGGAGGCACTGCTGTGGACGTCCCCGTCAATCGCCGCTGTCCCGCGTGTGGCGAGCTCGCATCCCGCGAAGGGAGCCTAGCAAGTTGCAAGATCTCCACATGTCCTTTCTGTGGTCAACAGTTCTGCCACAAGTGCCTTCGCCGCATGGCCGATCAGGCGGAACACCTCCGCCACTACAACCGCCCGTGTGAGATAGCGCCACGCCAGACAGTCGACCTCCCGCAAGACTTGGATTCCCAACGGACGGTCGCTTGCCCCCATTGTGAGTACGAGAACAAGAAGGTCAGCGCGACTAGACGGCAAATCACGTGCCAGGGTTGTCGGAGGACTCTGGATGTTAGAGCATGAGGATGATTGGTTGTAAAATATGATTGAATGGCGCTGTGTCATGGGTGGTTGGGCCCTGCATGTTGTGACATCAATTGCCCTGCACCCCTGAGTCATTGTGCAGTTTATAAAAATCAGTATCGGAAGACTGCAGTATCTCACTCGTCTGCCCCTTCTGCCGCGCGAGGTTCCGTAGAACTCGCTACACGAGGCGCACGATGCGATGCCACAACCTGAATTGTCAAGGTGCTCCATGGTACAGACAGCAACGCCTCAATTCCGATCCACCACCACTTGGCTCAATCTCTCCCACAGAGACAAGACTGCTGCACAGAACATCTTGGATTGTTCGGCCCCACTCTTCGGAGAAGATTTGGTCGCAATCGGATCGGGCCGAGTCAAGGGAAGTCGTCCACTTTGCTGAACAGCACGGGAACGGGGCTAATTTTTTGAGGGGGATGTCGGGACGGGTCACGCGTGGAGCGACCGTCCCTGACTCCACCGCACCACCACTAAACTTACCCTCTGACTCCACCGAGTTGATTGCGGCCTCATGACGGATGCACAGTATCAAGCCAGTGCTTTCAGAAATCCAGCCCGTCTTCCCAACTATAACCCCAATACACCAATTACGGCTAACCAGCCGCTAGTCTTCTCCTCCGGGCAAGCTAATTGAAGTGGAGAGACGCAGTGCTTGCACTGTGCACTCTATGATACTTCACAATGTCACAATGTCATCGCAAGACCGCAGAGTGCTGGGTGAAACGGCCAAAGAGCATAGCACAGGGGATCTGGCGCCAGTCTCCTTGACTTGTCTCTGGGACCCAGTGGGGCATTTGTTATATGTACACGCGTAAACGATATAACTCGGGAGACACCAAAAACCGAAGCATCGATAACCCGTCGATGACCGCGCCCGGTGGTAACAACCAAGCCAGCGGCGCAAACAATGGCACTAACGAGCCGATGGTGAACAATGGGCACGAGATGTCTTCTGTATCACCATTTGGACCGACTACTGTCCACGATGGTGGTCATAGTGCCTCATATGAAAGTGCTAGCTTGCCATTCCTCGATATACTCATTCAAATGCAAGAGTTTGCCGGAATCGCGATGCCGGTCCCGGGAAACGATCTCAACGAGGCCCACAACCGCGCAGCCAACGTTCCTCCCCGTGGTACGCGGAACACGGGGCAAACGAATGGGACCGTTACTGCTGTCGTTTATCCATTAGTGCCATCACAGCGTTCCCTTCCCATCCAGGTGGACCTGGCCGAACTTCTGACTGGCGCGCTCCTGGAGCACAAGTTCAAGGTCATGAAGGAGGCCAAGTGGCGGCAGGGCGCGCAGAAGGCGCTCCTCTATGTGCGGATGCTGCTTGGTCGCGGCAATGCGCCTGGGAACACCGACCGTGTGCTACCATCCAAGCTCGACGTCGACGTCGATGCTTCTGGAATGACGCCAAAGCAGCGCAACCGTGCTAAGAACGCCATCCTGAGGGATGAGATCGACGCCGTGATGGCCGAGATCAATGACCTCCAGGTCGCCCTTGGCCACGCCAAGAGAGACATTTCCGGAGCACTCTCCGGGTTCGACGGCAGCACGATGGAAGCAGTCCCTTATCCCGCTGAAACACGTGAGGATCCCGAAGAGGCTGCCAAGAAGACACCTGGGGTGATCCGGCAGCGACACTACGACCTCAGCCTGGTCAACTCCCACCTCCGCGGGCAGATCGCCGCGCTAGACTGGGTCCTCGGCCAGCTGGGGGTCGAGTGCCCGCCATTGGATGCCCCTGTTGCGGAGGTGGAGCCCGTCGATCTGGAGCAGCCCAGCAGCGAGTTACACGGTGCTGCGTTCGAAACTGAAGCTGGCCGACTCCGGAAAGTGAAACAGCGCGAGAAGACAAAGCGCACAACCACAACGAACACCGCGATCGAGGACCAGAACACTGAGCTGCAATCGACCCTCGCCGGTCGGGTTGCATCGCTCAGTGAAGCCTTGCGTCGCCACACGCCATGCCCTGTGACACGACGCTACGATGGCGATGACGATAACTGGCCATCAAAACGGGCCCCCGACGTCGATGACGATGCAGCTGACGAGTCAGGACGCAGCCCAGGCAGCCACTTCTCTGGAAGCCAGGGCTCTAATCCCGACTTCAGTGAGTCCGCCATACTCCTCGAGTCAGCCATCGGGTGGCTCAGGGACATGGAGGTCGGCCTGGTAGACGCTGGGTCGGAGGGCAGCAGGCAGGCACTCGTTGATGCGTATCGTCGCTCTCTGGCGGTGACGGCCGACGTCCCCGGGGACATCCCCACGCTGCTGAGGCACGTCTACTCGAGGCACGTTGGCGGGGTCATGCCGTCAGTGCAGAAGCCGGAGGTCATCGAGCCCACACCAGCCGACCTCGACGAGCTCAGTGCCATGCTCGATGCCATTCCCGAGCTCAAGCCTGAGGCCCAGACCCTCCTCGACCGCGCCCGCTCGATCCTCACAGACGGCCCCCCGCTGTCCATGAACGTCGAGCTCGACGAGAACATGGAGCTTCCCGACGCCCTGCACACCCTGCTCCAGGGAACGGCTTGGGCCATCCTCATGGAAGCCGGTGCCGACCCGGACCTCAACGGCCCCTCAGCCGACCCGTCCCAGGCATCTCAGACCACGAGAGACCCATACACAGTGGCAGACAAGCTCGTGTGGTTCCTCTGCAAGAAGTTCTACTTCTGCAACCAGGTCGCGTTGACCAACGGCTTCTTCAGAGACGAGTCGTTCGACCCGCAGCACCCAGGCGACATCCACTCCATGCTTCACAGGTTCAACGCGGGCCGACTCTTCGAGTTCCGCACGACCTTCGGCGAGGTGGACCGGTACCAGAGGGTCCACGTCCCCCCGATCCTCGAGCACCACGGTCTGGGCACTCACTCCATCCTGCTCGTCACAACGAGTGGCGTATACGGCTTCTGTCGCGATACGATCCCTCCCGGATTCAACGAGCAGGACCCGAGGCGTAGGATGGCTAGGCCGGCCCGAGTCGCGTTCTTGCACTGTCCCGAAGTGCACGAATACGTGGCAGGCATCCGCGACTGGCACCGACACGGGCTGGTGATTGACCACCACCGCGACTGGACGGCCATCCTGACCCCAGTCGGCGCCGTCTCACTGGGCAACAAGGGGCTGATCGACGAGTCCGTGCCTGAGGCAGACGTATGCATGTTCCACCCCATGGCCCTGCCCGACGGCTTCATCCCTAATGGCATCGTCTCCACCGCTCAGAGCGTCGTACTCACAATGGGCGACTGGCAGATCGTCGGCAGCGACATTGGCGCGATCGGCAGCAACGACCAGAGAGGTTCCTTCACCGACTTGCCGTTCTGGGTCGAATGGGCTCACAGCAACAACGACTTCAGCCTGCTCGGCAGTCGCCAGCAGGTCATGTTTGTCGGCCGATCGACGCCCGCCATGACCGCGTCGGGCCTGCTCCCTGAATCAACCGGCGACTTTGCCAGCTCTCTCCATTTCCCATCTGGGACTGAACGCTTCGCCATGCACCCCCTGCTTGTGGCCCTCGTGGCCGATGGGTCGACCCGCATCGTCAAGGATGTCTCCGATGACACGAACACGCGAGTCCTGACCGCTTCCATCACTGCCAAGGCCTCCGCTGTCGTGTTCTCGCCAAGCACATTCGAGCAGACAGTCTTTGTCAAGACCGACGATGGTTGGCTCAGAGTCGACCTCGCGTCACCATCCGCTGATCAGATCGCAGAGCTGCCTGCCAAGCTTGGATATGAGACAGTGGAGCTTGACTCCGCGCCCACTGCCAGTGACCTTAGCATGGATCAAGTGGAAAGACAGGTCAACGGTGTCACACTCGACTCTGGTGATAAGCCCCTCGTCACCATCGAGGATCAACAGACCTGGCCCAAGACGACCGATCACGCGATCGACGAGTCCATCTACACTTATCGTGGCCACGCTGCGTCGAACTGGGCTAGCGTCGTTGCTGTCGCCATGCTCCCCGACGGCTCGGTTGCATCGAGTAGCTGGGACCAGACCCTTCGAATCTGGGATGCCACCGGCCAGTGCAGACTGAACGTCCCGACCGGTGAGCAGATCTGGGATGTCGCAGCGTCACCTGACGGCAAGCTTCTCGTCACTGGAGGTCTCAAGACTGTCCAGGTGTGGAGCGCAGAAACGGGTGAGCTCATTGGCAAACCGCTAGTGGGCCACAACAAGTGGATCGTCGGCATCGCTCTGTCTCCTGACAAGACACTCGCAGCCTCAAGCTCGGGTGACGGTGCCATCATCGCCTGGGATCTGGCCCGGAACCGCATGGCCTGGAGAGGCATGGATCATGGCAAGCAGACCAACTGCGTGGCTATCTCGCCCAACAGCAAGCTGATCGCATCCGGGTCCGATGACCGCACGATCAAGCTCTGGGACGCTGCGTCCGGTGCAGTGATTCAGACGCTCGAAGAACAGGGCGGCAGCGTGTTCTGCGTTGCTTTCTCACCTGATAGCACGCTTCTCGCGTCTTGCGGCTACGAGCGGTTCGTCCGGATCTGGGATGTGGCCACCGGGGCCTGCCTCGCGAGGTTCGAGGAGGGCGCGCACACCCAATTCGTTCGCGGACTCAGATTCTCGCCCGACGGAAGGATGATTGCTTCTTCCTCCCGTGACGCGACGATCAAGCTGTGGGACGTCGCCACGGGCAAGTGCATGCGTACTCTTCGCGGCCATGCACAGAACGTGCGGCGTGTGGACTTCTCCCAGGACGGGTCGACACTGGTCAGCAGCTCAATGGACAAGACGGCCAAGCTGTGGGACCTCAAGGGCCTGGATGTGAGAGGTGTGACTGAAGAGACGCAGGTCGACCTGGCTGGCGAAGCTTTGGTCTAATCGCGTTGGCGTGCATAATGTGGTAAATGTGATTTAACTCAATCATTGTTCTCTATTGACTCGCGCTGATTCCTTCTGGCCAGGAGCCATCATCGCCCAGGCCTCTGAAGCAGCTGGGTTGGGTATGACTGGATGCACAGAGGCCATAATCACCAGCTTTATATTCTAGTTGATGTGTATTATGCCTCCAATTGGCAGTAACAGATCTCGATACACACCACTCTCTGATCTTTAAAACTTGTCAACAACACCAAATAATACTCGTCCCATAGTCTGGCGCAGAGCATCGCGTCACATCTTCTCCATCCGAGAGGAACCAGCAGCCGCTTGTCGCAGAACATCACGCACTCGTCACGTGCACTGAAGTGAGTTGCAGCAAATTGAACGGAACGCTCGACAATACCTGGTGCCAGTTTCCCCCCATCGATGTACGCATCAAGCATACGCTCTCTGGTACAAATGTGTCGCGTCTCGCTTTCAGTGGCCCACACCTTTGTCTCGCTGTCTTCATAAATCCCCCTGAAATCATGGGAAAGAACTTCGTCGACCCCGGCCCTGGTAAGAATCTTGTCGTCGCCGCTGAGGAAGATACTGAACGAAAGGAAAGACGGAAACGTGGTGAATGCGGTCAACCCAAAACGGTAAATCCACAAACTGCTGCTCTGGACCACCTGACCAACCGATCTCAAGCTCGGGTTTGTCGCGGTCAGCGATCATCTGCTTCCGACCACACGTCAAAACCACAACGCCAGACTCTGTCA
The DNA here is from genome assembly GCA_019828565.1 of Carpediemonas membranifera. Lineage (NCBI taxonomy): Eukaryota > Fornicata > Carpediemonas > Carpediemonas membranifera. The sequence goes on along the minus strand of JAHDYR010000048.1, from coordinate 31,054 downwards.
TGATGTGATCTGGGACAGAACCTGACGGAAGGCTGACTGGACAGAATGAAGTCAGGCCTTTCGCGGCGTTACCTGCGAACTCCTCAGCGACGTCACCCCAGACAACAAGGTCAACAGGCGTCAGCAGGAATATGCATCCCACTACATCTACGATCGAGCGCACTATACGATGTTTCCGCCAGTGGGGCAGGCTGGCAGCGTACCTGGCGACTTTAGGGCAGTCGGTGAATGGAACAAGGGCTGGACAGCAAGTTTCGATCCATCCCGGAGCCCAGCTGGGGTCTTATTGCTGCTCGATAGACTCACCCCAACAAGTAGCCTCGACTGCTTGCCCACCCCACCCTGAGCATGGGATACTGAAGTCGTAGCTCATGTCATTCCAACTCCGAACTGGCCCATCATTGGAAATCACTTCAGATCTCCACCAGTAGAGGCCCTTCACGGTCTGGGCGATGAAGCATGCGTCATGGGCAGTGGTTTCGTACACTGGCGGCATGCGGACCCAGGTAAATCTGGTGCTACAAGGTCCCCGCTCGAAAACTGGGCCTGCGAACCGATGGAGAGTCCACACAGTATCAGTAGTCTCGTCTGGGGCAGATCCAGGCTCGTAAAAAGGCTCTGAAGACGTCGAGCTGTATGCAATCGACCTGACGCTGCCGTCCTTCTCAGCGACGAGCATGCTGAAGTAGAACTTCCTGCAGAGGAACCACATTTCCTTCTGCGAGAGTTCGGAATGTGTCTCAGTGTTCTCCAGGTCCGGGTCGGCCCCAGCGTGCATGAGGATGGCCCCAGCGTGCCCTGGAGCAGGGTGAAGAATCGCGCGGGGAGGTCCTGGCCAGGAAGCAGCGTGATGTTCATGCTGACCTCCGTCTCCGTCAGTGTCCTACTTGCAGTCCTCGAGTGTGGTACGAGCTCGGTTGAGGAGGAACTGGCAGCTGGAACGAGTGGGGGCATCGTGGTAAGCATGGCGAGGAGTTCCTGCTTAGTGGAGCTGGTCGGTATAGTTGTCTCTATATCTGTGCTTCTGGAAGAACCTCGTTGAAGTGTCTGGAGAAAGCATGGCGGATAAGATTGGGAATGTCGCCAGGCACATCACCTGCCGCCGTGGCAGAAAGGCGATGCATCACAATCAGCGGTGTTCTAGCACTATCGCACGTAGAATTGGATGCAACCATGCGTTCAAAGAGAGATCGGTCGTTTTTCCATCATGACACCACCAAATTCTTGGACCCTCTTGTCTCGTCACACCAAATGAGACTTCCAGCTACCGTTGTCTGCTGTCACCAACAGGACCAACCCGTGCCAAACGACTGAGTCGGTTTCTCAGACGAAATGGCCGTTATCGAGTCGGAAACAAGGGCACAAGCCGGTGGAACAGTCAACTGATGGCTATGTATCAAAGGAGTGGCTCTCATAGTCTTAGAAGGTGTTATGGACATAAAACACACTGTTATGTTAGACAAATGTATAATGTAATTCGGGCTGTGTCACTTTGTCGGCAATGCTTTAAAACCAAAAGGAGTGAAAGTCCAGCAAATGACGGGCAATCGTGGTAATTTGCCAGACAATAGCGCTTCTCTGCCTGAAGATTCCCAGCAGAAGGCAAACGCTTCGAGCATCCCCATTGTTGACCTTCTCGATGGATCTGTATACAGGTGTCAGCTCCCATCGTCCCAGAACATCAACGTCACGGAGGGCCAAGATGTTTCATCTGACCAGTCATCCGGTGAGTCCCGAATCCCACTCCCGCCCAGAGCACATGAGCTGCCAATGGAGACCATGGAGAGGCCATCACGGAGGCACAATGTCGACACCCTGTCGAGTGACACGCTACCTAGAACTACTGGGCCGCTTCTGCAGCGCAAGCTAGAGCTGATGGAGTTGCTTTGTTGGTTGCAGGGTGCTCGTGAATCCGAAGAAGAGATCCAACAGAAACTTTGGGCCTGCGGCCTCATCACCGACCCAGTACAGTTCGACCCCACTGATAGAGCCATGCCAAGCGTGCTCGACTTCGAAGCCCCCGCCGATATCGAGGGATCAAATGATCGAGCGAAATGGAAGAGGGACAGGCTTCGCGCGGAGATCAGGCTCATTGCAGGAGAGATTGCCTCTCTCAGGGAGGCACTAGAGCGGTGTGAGGGCAAGATCGTCGAGGCCCTGAGACGCCCACCTTCAGATCAGAGGAGGCTTGGCAAAATATTCCGCCTTCCCTCCCCAATTCGACGGAGACGCAGCGGCAAGAGGGCCTCTATCGCGAACAACTTCGAGTGTCGTCTCGAGAACCGCAGGCTGCGTGGGCATGTCGAGACTTATGACTGGGTGCTCAACCTTCTCAACGTCACGAGCAGTCACGCGACACCCAACGCAATCCCCGAGCCTGATCCTGTCGAGCGGCAGGAACCCGATGCTGGGCTTAGCGACGATAAGAGGGAGAAGAAAGTCGGTCAACTCAAGACAGAAAGAAAACGCAAAGAGGAGGTCCTTCTGGACGATATGAGTGCGAAGCTAGTCGCGCAGAGCACGCTGCTCACCGAGCTCTTGCCTGATCGCGAAGCATCTCTCGATGAGCTCCTCGAGCGCTACATCCGCAAGTCTGGCGCAGCGGTGATCCGGCCCACTTGCGACGACGATGACAGCGACGGTGGGGCAGCCAATGGTCACGACACAAAGCGAGGTCACTACGAGGCCGACGACGACGCCCACCAGCCCAAGCATTACCGCAAGAGCAATGGGAGCGATGGTGCAGGGGACTCGCGAATGATGATCGGCATGATGCAGGCAATGGACCTGGACCTTGACATGCGTATGCATCTCCCAAAGCTTCAGCCCTCCTTCCTTTGCGGCGGCAAGCCTTCCGGTGACATACTCGCCCCTAAGGTTGGAGATGCCGCTCATCCAGCTTATCCAGGGCCGTCGCTGTGTGCGCTTCCCACCCAGGTTGGCTTGGCAGAACTACCAAGACGCGATCTTCTGGAGCACAAGCTCAAGGTCATGAAGGAGGCCAAGTGGCGGCAGGGCGCGCAGAAGGCGCTCCTCTATGTACGGATGCTGCTTGGTCGCGGCAATGCGCCTGGGAACACCGACCGTGTGCTACCATCCAAGCGCGACGTCAAGGTCGATGCTTCTGGAATGACGGCAAAGCAGCGCAACCTTGCTAACAACGCCATCCTGAGGGATGAGATCAACGCCGTGATGGCCGAGATCAATGACCTCCAGGTCGCCCTTGGCCTCGCCGAGGAAGACATTTCCGGAGCACTCTCCGGGTTCGACGGCAGCACGATGGAAGCAGTCCCTTATCCCGCTGAAACACGTGAGGATCCCGAAGAGGCTGCCAAGAAGACACCTGGGGTGATCCGGCAGCGACACTACGACCTCAGCCTGGTCAACTCCCACCTCCGCGGGCAGATCGCCGCGCTAGACTGGGTCCTCGGCCAGCTGGGGGTCGAGTGCCCGCCATTGGATGCCCCTGTTGCGGAGGTGGAGCCCGTCGATCTGGAGCAGCCCAGCAGCGAGTTACACGGTGCTGCGTTCGAAACTGAAGCTAGCCGACTCCGGAAAGTGAAACAGCGCGAGAAGACAAAGCGCACAACCACAACGAACACCGCGATCAAGGTCCAGAACACTGAGCTGCAATCGACCCTCGCCGGTCGGGTTGCATCGCTCAGTGAAGCCTTGCGTCGCCACACGCCATGCCCTGTGACACGACGCTACGATGGCGATGACGATAACTGGCCATCAAAACGGGCCCCCGACGTCGATGACGATGCAGCTGACGAGCCAGGACGCAGCCCAGGCAGCCACTTCTCTGGAAGCCAGGGCTCTAATCCCGACTTCAGTGAGTCCGCCATGCTCCTCGAGTCAACCATCGGGTGGCTCAGGGACATGGAGGTCGGCCTGGTAGACGCTGGGTCGGAGGGCAGCAGGCAGGATGACGATGGCAGTCCCTCAAAACGTTTCATCGCTCGGGATGCATTGCAGCACCATCCTCCCCGCGGTCCCGCGGACGGTGATGACGATGCCATCTGACCTTGCAAATATAAATAAATGATGTAGTGTAGTGTGTGGTGGTCGGTCCACTCACTGCGAACCCCGTAAACATTCCAACCGCAACGCTAAATGATAATAGAGACCGTCAGGGCCCGCCCCTCGGCCAATCATGCCATTTATACCTACTCAACCAACCCAAGCTCCTTCAACATCGCCTGGGCGTTCGCATCACGGCCGAGGAACGCTCTGACGCTGTCTGCCGCGTCCCGGGCCCCACCCCGAGAGAGTACCTCCTTCCTGAACTTCCGTCCACCCTCGCCGTCGAGCCCTGTAAGTCTGCAGTCGGCAGCAAGCACGTCTGCCCACATGTAGCCGTAGTACTATGTAAATATGAAAATGGAAGTAAAAACGAACGGCAGAGTCGTACCCACCCACGAGATGGGCGAACGAGGCAAGGCCACAGGACTCGGCGGGCTCCTCGGTATACGTCAGCTCAGCACGCATGGTAGCGTACCGCTCCTTGAGATCGGAAGCGGACAGGCCGGCGTTCTGGTGGATGTACTGGTCGATTTGGCCGAAGAACACCTGGCGCATGATTCCCAGCCCCTTGTTGGCCTTGCGGGAGTTGAGAAGGTTGTCGATCTCAGCATCCGAGATGACCACGCCGTCAGTCGACGTGCCGAGCAGTTTAAGGGCCTCACGATCCCACGCAAAGCCCTCGAACCACTGGGAAGGGAGCTCCACAGCGTCATGCTCAATTCCAGTGGTACCAGATGTACCAGCGTAGTAAGTCTCAGATGACAAGTCATGCAGGCAGTGGCCAACCTCGTGAAGCAACGTCTCGACGTCAGAGTGTCTCAGACATGCAGGCTTGCCCTCAGTGGGGCGGGGGAAGTTGGCGAGCAGGCCGATAACAGCATGGGAGTTGTGAGAGGCTGGCTGGAGCGTGATCATGCAAGCGTGGGCATACCGATGGGGCCGGGGGTGCAGGTCCATGATGAGATAACCGAGAAGAGCACCGGACTCGTCGGAGGCCTTGAAGGGTACGGCGTCTTCGTGCCACACGGCGATGCTGTCGCCCTCGATGATGCCGTTCTTCGCCATATCATCGTACAACGCCTGAGCGACCCGAGCATCACCAGTGTGCGCCACCTGGACGCGGGCGGGGACCTTCTCCAGCTTGATGTGGAGCACCTTGTCCACAATAGCGGTGATGGCGTCCAGGACGTTGTCCATGGGGAAATATTTGCGGAGAGCCTCGTGGTCGACCGAAAACTGCTCCTCCTCGATCTCACGCTGGTAGAAGCTCATGTCCCATGGGGCTATGAGGTCGCCCTCGGTCTTGGAGCGGGCAAGAATGGCCTGGGCCTCCTTCGATGCGGCGGGGTGAACTCGGGGGACAAGATCCTCGTAGAAGGCGTGCACGCCATCCGCACTCTTCGCCATGCGGTCGGCAAGGCGATAGTCTGCGTACGTATTGAAAGAAAGAAGCTCAGCGAGCTCGGCCCGAAGAGAGACGATCTTGGACATGCGCTCGAGGTTCTCGGGGTAGCCAACAGCGCCCTTAGCGAGGCTCATCTTCTTCCTGGTCTCCCGTACAGTGCACTGGCGTGCGATGGGGATGATGTCGGGATACTTGAGCGTTACCTCATAGCGCCCGTCGTCCAGATGAGTGAGAGACTCGAGGAAGTCATCACTCATGCCAGCGAGCTCCTCCTTGGTGAAGGGGACGCGGGTGTCGTCGTTCTGAACGACTTCCTGGAACTCCGTGCAGAGTTTGACGATCTCGGACCGAATCGACTTGACCTTCTCACGCTGCGCCTCGGGTAGACCTAGGCCACTGCGTTCGCGCTTCTCAATAGCCTTATCGAGCATGCGGCGGGCCTCAGGGTGCATTGCGTCGTACTCGCGAGTGTTGTTCTTTAGAGCAACGAGGGCATCGTAAACGTCCTGGCGCATAAAAGAAGTGACACCGTATTCGCTCATCGCCTTCTTGGCAGCAAACGAGGCGTCGCGGACTGATGCTACAGGAGAGATGTAGGAGGGCTGGTAGATGGAGGAACCGACAGCTTCGTCGGTGACGTCTTCGATGAGGGGCTCAAAGGTGTTGGCAAAAGTCCTCTCCGCATCGGGAATAGCCACGACCTTGTTAAGGATATCCTAGTGTTAGTTGGGTTGGTAGAGAACAAACCTCATCCCTCTTGATGAGAAGAGCCGTCATGGCTTCGATTTCGGCGGCATTGAGGTCCCAGCGCATGTATCCGTGCGGTGTTGCGGGTTTGTCTTCGCGATTCAGCATTGTGTTGGCCATCAGTATCAGAGCTATCGATAAGAGAAAGCCAAGCAAGAGTGCTCGTGTCATGCAGTTTTAGCATTGATCTGCCCCCGCGGGATCGTGCGATGTCAAGGGAGAGTATCAGACCGGCAGTAAGATAAGACCCCTATCCCGGGGCACGGACCGTTCATGACTTCTTCATGGTCGACTCCCACATCTGCCGGCCACCGCGTCAGGCTGACTCGTTTAATACAATCATATGTACACGCCTAGTTACCGGGCACGTCCCCCGGCTTATAGTTGTATGAGCACTTGGCCTTGATCCATTCGACCTCCTTGGTCCCAGTCACACGACGAAGCTCCGCCCCAGTCTCACAGTCGAACACCTTGCCGTTGCTAGGGTCATAGTAGCCGTCACCGACGAAGTATGTGCCATCGGGATGCTCCTTTGTGACTGGTGTGCCGATTCCGTTGACGAGCTCGGCTTGGAAGAGACGGTTCTTCTCGGTAATGTAGCCCCAGTCCTGAAGCTCGAAAGGAAGGCCGTCCTCAAAGTAGAACTTGAATGAACTAAGTGATCCATGCTCCCAGAATCCGTCTATTTTGCCTTGGCCGGGGAAATAGAGTGTCCCCTCACCGTGATACTCTCCAAGCGAGAAATCACCGACATATATCGATCCATTCTCATTGCGGATCTTTCCATGTCCATGGGGGCGCCCTTCTACTATGGCGCCCTCGTAATTTTCCAGTATTTGATCCGACATCGTTTGGTTTTGTCATAAAATGCACAATGAAAAGCGCATGATTACGATGATTTAAAGCCACGAAAAGGGCCGTATGTCTTGTGAAGACCGCATAATATCTAGCACGAGCATTTATTGAATCCAAACATGTCTTGATCAGAAGCATTGAAGGAGACTGCTAACTCGCAGCCAGTCTCGCCATTCCTACATGGCAGCAACACACACATCATCCAGTTGACCCAATCAGAATCGACCATCGTGCGTGCAGTTTTAGCACAGTTCATCTTTCCGTTACGATCAACGGCAATGCCACGGCGCTCCTGCCTCGGCGATTTCGACATACTCGCAACTATTGGCAAGGGTTCATACGGATCCTGCAAGAAAGTCCGCCGCAAGCTGGACAATCGCATATACGTGATCAAAACGATCAGCCTGGAGGGCATGAGCGTCAAGGAGAAGGATTCAGCAGTTAGAGAGTGCAAGACTCTCGCAGATCTCGACTGCAACTATATCATTAAGTACTACGACTCCTTTATCGAGGAGCATTCGCTTCACATCGTCATGGAATATGCAGCCAACGGAGACCTGCAGAATTTCATCCGCAAGAGCGCAGGCAAGGAGATTCCCGAGAAGATCATCTGGTCCCTGCTCATCCAGATGCTCCTAGCCCTCCAGTACATGCACTCCCGTAAGTACCTCCACCGAGACTTCAAGAGCCTCAACGTCTTCCTCGATAAGGCCAACAAGGTCAAGGTTGGAGACCTCGGTGTTGCCCGCAAGCTGGACACCGAGTCCTTTGCCTCTACGATGGTCGGGACGCCATACTATCTTTCCCCTGAACTCTGTGAGAACGTGTCGTACAACTCAAAGTCCGACATGTGGGCACTCGGCTGTGTACTGTACGAGCTCTGTACTGGAAGACACCCGTTTACCGCGAACAACCAGGCGGCGCTCATTCTTAAGATCATTAGGGGGACGTACCACCCAATCCCAACCTCGTACTCACGGACCATAGCAGATACGATCGCTAGGTGCCTCAACAAGGACCCTGCGGCCAGACCCTCGGCCGATGAGCTCCTCGCCAAGCCTGTGCTCCGTTCACACGCCCGGAAGCTGGGAATCGACCTGCCGTCGGTCGAGGAACTCAACAAGAACCGCCGCGTCTCCTCAGCCAAGGCCTCTGTCAAGGTCCCTGCCAAGACAGAACGCCCCTCGTCCTCTCGTATCCGCAAGGGCGTCCCCACACCGCTCAGGATTGTCCCAGTCGAAGAGGCCCAACCCCCGGCCACCCCGCCTAAACCTGCCCCAAAACAAGCGTCGAGAGAGCAGACGCCCAGCTCCGCGGCCCATCCAGTGACTATGGCCCGACTTAAGGAGGCGAAGAGAGTGTCGGTTGATGACCTCAGAAGGGCTCGAAACGTCGCATCGCCTGACCGCCCCGTGTCTGAACCGCAGAAGCCGCAGGGCAGACTCCGTCGTATGTCGGGTCAGGCTAATCTTTTGATGACCCCCAGCCCCGATATGGGCCGAGTCACTCCCGAGTCACCCCTACTCTTTGATGGTGTGGAGAACGCGTCACCCGAGGAGGCTGGTCAGACAGTGCTGATCAAGTTCGACAAGGCGCCTATTGAGACAGTCCAGGAGGAGTTCGAGACTGTGGAGATCTCCTTTGAAGAGACGCTCGAGGCTATACTCAGAGCGCACCAGATGGAAGAACAGACCGACCTCGAGGTCCACTCGGACGATAACGAAGAGGTGCCCCAGGCCATGGGTGACAGCGCCATCGCCTCCCTCCTCGACAGACAGGAGCGTGCTAACGTCCAGGTCGTGAAACTGCGGGCGAAGCTGGCTGAGATTGTCCCAGATCAGGGCCAGGTCCGGCGACTGTATGATTATCTCAAGCCTATTTGTCTGGAGCAGCGGGTCGAGGCCGACGACGCTATACACCGCTTCGTATTTGGCATCATTTCTTTCCAGCAGGCAGAGTCGGTTCAGTTGTTGTATCAATTGATTAGTGCAGAGCAAGACGCCGCTGAGCTCGAGAGCGCGGTGTCCAAGGTGCTTGGGTGAGAGAATTACATGAGTTTCGTGCATTGCAGTAAATCGCTGATTATTCTGTAAATGATATATCTTGCCCCACCCCATCGACTCTTTGTGGGAGAATTTATCAATCATACTGCGTCATCCTACGCCTGATTGCCATGGGGGTTGTACGCTGGTGCGCCATAGCCCTCCTGGGGCGGCGGCGGGGTACCATAGTTACCGTAGGGGTTCTGGTTGTATTCGGCAAACTGCTGCTGCGGTGGGGCATAGTCTTGGGGCCCTGTCTGCATCTGCTGGGGAGGGTAGACCGGCTGGGGCGGCTGCATCGGTTGGTTGGGCTGGGCTGGTGGCATGGGCTGCCCCGGGAACTGGGGCACGGCGCCGTTGCTGTACATGGGGTTGGCCGTCTCCTGCGGCAGATTCCTGCGGGCAGCGGCGACTCTGGCATGAAGCTTGGCGCGGCGTCTCAGATACGACGTGATGACTAAACCGATGATCGAAAACTTAGCGCACAGGAATAAGCATGCGACTATGCCAGCTACAAGAATCATCACCGCCACGACGAGAGCGAACTTGGAGAAGCTGTCGGGGTCGTCCTGACCAAGGACATGGGCCTCGTCCGAACAGCCGTAAATATGGGTCCCGACACTGATACAGACGAAGTACTCATCCTCCACGGCGTAGTAGTTGGTTCTAATCGCCGTGAAGGCCTTTCCTGTTGTCGTGATATCAGTCGTGCTCATGGTGGCGATTTCCTGAACGGGAACGTATTTCGTCTCATTCCATTCAGGTTTCCTGACGAAAAGTTCGACGTCGTACGTTCCAGCAGCAGGAATAAGGCCCATGCAGCTGGGTTCGACCTCCCAGAAGATATTTCTTATCTCTGCAGCCTGCTGATAGTCGCCAAAGGTAAAGTTGTGGACACCATGGATGCTGCAATCAAGGCAAGATGAAAGAGCTACACAAAGTAGCACCAAAAGGATCACTTGCTTCATTTCAAAATTGTGTCCCAAATGGTCGCCCGGGATCCAAATCCCGGAAGCTTGATTCACGATTCCCTCAACCAAATGTGACTCTGCCGTGCCGCAGGATGTGTAACTGCCATCGTCAAGGTGGGAAGGAGCTGTCATTTCTTAAAAATTAAAAGCAAGCGTCTATTCATTCATCATTTATGACATCAAGCGTCACACTTAAGCCTGGTTGTCGCCAGGAGGTGGCGGGCCAGCGTAGCCCTGGGGCTGCTGCTGGGCGGCGGGGTCTTGCATGGGCTGACCCTGCTGGTCCTGGGGCAGGTAGCCGCCCTGACCGAAGCCAGGCTGGCCGTAGGTCTGGGCCTGCTGAGGGGGCTGGGCCTGCTGGGGGGCATAGCCTTGCTGGGGGACCTGACCCTGCTGGGGAGGGTACGTCTGCTGGGGAGGGTAGGGACCCGGCTGGTTGGGCTGGGCGTAGCCTTGGGGAGGCTGGCCATAACCCTGCTGGGGCTGGCCGTATGCGCCGTAAGGCTGGGGCGGGCCGTTGGAGAACATGGGGTTGTTGGTGTTGGCCTGGACAGTGTTAGGGTTCAGCTTAGAGCTTGACCCACCGCAGAAGAGCTTGATCGCGATGACGACGCAGCTGATGAGGCAGATGATCTTGACACACACGACGCAGCAGAGGCACAGTGGGGAGCAGCAGATGATGAGCAGCCAGACGATGGCGCCCATCGCGCCAGCAATGATGCCACCGATGTTCAGGTTGTCGTCGCCCAGGACGTAGTACGAGGACGAGCAGCCATAGACGTTGTCATCGCCGTCGAGGGAGACACAGAGGTAGTACTCGTTGTCGGTGCCGTAGCTAGAGACATCGAAGGTGACGTTGGCCGCGCCAGCGGGGAGATGGACAAGGCTGGACGACTCAATGTTGTCGGTGATGCTGGGTAAGGAGATACTACATGCCAAGTGGCGAAAATACATACTCAGTGACGGTTTCGAAGAAGCTGGCAGACTTTTGGTACAGCCTCAGCACGCTAGAGGAGCTCACAAGGGACTGGCAGGCGCTAACAACAGAAAAGGTTAAAGTTCTGTCTTCAGTAGCTTCGTCATAGCTGCTGAGAGTCATGGAGCTGACGCCATACCATTCACAGTCGACGCAGAGACCGATTGTGGCGAGAAGGAGCAAACCTAAGAAAAGACTCTTCATATTCCTGGTTCTCAGTGTTTTGACTAAGACTTTGGTGGAGTTATCGCCGTTCTTGGAGACATTCTTTTGTCAAAATCTCCGTTTTGGTCGACAGATATATTGTGCTGAATCTGGATATCTAGGGAATCTCGCGCCACCAATGATGCCTCGAGTGTCGAGTTTGGCCGTGCTGCGAGGCCGTGGATCTGTGTTGGGTCGGCAAGAGTGCAATCGTTTGTTGTCATCATGGTCAAAGATTTGCGACAACCAATCAACCCGAGAACAAAGCAACGGGTTCGACTGAACATAACAGGTTAGTCTGGAAGACTTCAGCAACACAACAATCCATGACGCGCAATTTTAGTCTGTTGATGTCAGCTCAAGCCGACCAGGGTCCCTTCATGGCGGTAGGGGAAACGCCGTACCAGTCACGTCCACACCCAATGGTGGTGCCTCTCCAAGCTGCACCCCGCCCACAACAAGCATATTTGGATGTTTCAAGGGCGACGGGATAGTTAACTTCGTCTTGCGGACACTACGCAGCAGGTTCCCCACCTTGACCGTATGGTGCGGCTTAGGCGGATGTGGGAGGCCTAGCTCCCGCTCGAGTGCGGCAAGGACGGCGCCGACTTGGTACATTCCGGCACCATCAGTCATGTTGTTACGCAGGTACTGCTTGGCGACCATCCGCATGGCTATGCTTGCTGGGGGCTCGGTGCTGGGTGAATGGCCGTGTGAGTTGAGCACGTGCAAGCTCTCCTCGTCAAGCCAGACGCCGCCGTTGTGTTCGAAACGGGCATGAACAACTGGACCTATTGCGGGGACGCGTGTTTTCCCCTTCTGATCCTTCTGATTTGGTGCACATACATGGCAGCGGTACCTATAAGTCATTCTCCCCCCTGAACTCTCGCGAGAACCGTTTGTCTTCACCCACGTTGTGTTGTTGCGGTTTTCACAATCGATAATGTACCTGTGAAACTCGTCTAGTGTGTGGAACTGCAAACCAGAACCACCGGACAGATGCATGCTCAGGAGGATTGGTTTTGCACGCTGTTTGTGATGATATTCGTGACTCGGACGAATCGACATAAATGACCCATTTTCGGGGTCTGTAGGCAGTTAGACCCCTATCCTGTCTCTGACAATGTCTGGTCGGGCGCACAGGGTGGCTCATTGAGCGAGCTTTGATCCCGCATTTTTTCTTGGCATGAAAAGACGCAACCAGCATGATCTTCGGCATAGAAGGGAACCTTGTCGAACCTGACCAGTACAACGCGTTGGATGCTGCCGATAACTTCTGCACTTCCGATTTCAGCCCCGAAGAGTGCCGTAGTATGCTCGAACTCGCTGAGGATGGCCGTTACCAGTCTGTTGAGAGCGTTGTTGGCGCCGATCGCCACCTGACATGCTCCAAGTGTGAGTGCGTCCTCGAAACACTGCACGACGCTGCCGTTTGCTGGAACTGCAAGCATGCCTATTGCCCCAAGTGCGCTTTCGGCGATAACAAGGAGCCCTGGCGCTCTAACGACAACAACGCCGAGGCTTCCAAGATCTCCAAGCTCCACACATGCGAACAGTGCAGCGCTTCCTGGGGTCCTACCTCCCTTCCCACTGTCATGAAGATCAAGATGGGTCCCCGCGATGTGACAGTCGACTGGTGCAACAAGAACCAAGCTGTGGCCGACACCGATGCTGCGACCCTCTCTGTGGCCACCGAGCTTGACTTTATTATGACCGAGTGCGTCCGCCTCGTCGTCTCTGGGTCGGAGGCCAAGGACAAAGCCGAGAAGGAATCCTTCTTCAACATGGCCGTCAGCGCTGCTACCAGGGCACTCGTGTCGCTCAACTGGATCCGGTTCTTCCAGCCCGAGGCCTTTATCGGGGTGATCCGCGGTCACTTTTACCGCGCCCTTTATAACCGTGCCGCTGTGCTCGCCGACGCCCTCATCCCCGGCCTGAGCACAGAGGAGGTCGAGTCCGCCAAGAAGCTCGCCACGTGGTGCATGACCGCTGAGCACAGCAAGCGTTACTTCGTCAAGGACACCGAGATGCGTTCCATGACGCTGCGTCCCTCCCGTCGCCAGGGCAGACGTCAGCTCCAGGGCACGGTCGACAGACGCACAGAGAAGGAGCGCCAGGAGCAGGACGTGGCCCAGAAGGGCAGGAGCCAGTCCCACGCCGCCCAGTCGAGGTCGGCACTGACAAAGATGAAGAAGGCGAGCAAGGGCGTCATCAGCAAGGGCAGCAAGATCGTGAAGAACCCTCTACACTATAACCCCGCCGACCTCGCCAAGCAGGTCGCTGACGGCACTCTGGCGGTCGGGCCAATTTATAAGGAGTGGCGCGACCTCCAGCTGCAGCTAGTCAACGTCGAGGACGCTAAGGGCGCCAGGGCCGTCGAGGTTGGCTACCTCCTGCCCGACCAGGAGCCCGAGACGATGCCAGTCAACGCCTACCCCGAGAAGAAGGGCGGAGCTGTCGATGAGAAGGCCGCCGCTGACATCAAGGCGAAGAGAGACGAGGCTAACCTCGCAGAGTGGCTCAGACGCAAGGAGATCGCCCAGCGCAAGCTCGACCTCGCGGACGCGGCCAAGCTCGATAAGCTGCCCGCCAAGGAATTCTTCGAGGCACTGCAGCGTATCGAAACAGAGGCCGGCGAGACCATCTCCTTCCAGCTCCCGGTCAACGACGAGGCCGAGGAGGACGCCGACGACGTCTCCAACGACCCCAACCCAGATGCCCCAAAACTGCACGACTCTGTTGAAGTCAATCTCACTCTGCCCGCGGAGTCACGGTCCAACATGTTCCTCGGCATGAACGACGTGCCCCAGATCGCCAACCTCGTGCTCGACGACACCCCCGGCGCTGACCCCGACTCTAAGGTGAGCAAGAAGTATCGCCCAGTGTATGTTGGCCAGGCTGTGTGGGCCGCAGGCATCTCTTCGAGCGTCCAGCGCATCTTTGACGGTCGCTGGGCGTTTTCCTCAAAGAAGGGGGCCCAGCGCTTCATCTCGGGCGCCCTTGACCATCTTAGGGACCATGACCTCATCTGTCTCTCCAGCAACGCCGTGCCGCCCGCTCTCCGGGACCTTGGCGCGTCCTGGGCCGCCGTCTGCCGCGGTGAGTTCACCATCGGCCACCGCAACGCCGGCATGTCCGCTCTGCTTAAGAAGGTTAGGAACAAGGCCGACCCGAAGAAGCCTGAGACATTCTGCCGCTGGGCAGTCATAGCGCGAGTTGACAACGTGGTCGTGAAGATCGCACTCAACGCCGGCTTTGACTTGGGCGACAACGGCGCCGTTGAGAAGGCCAAGATCATACCTCACAAGGTCGACCTCGATGCCTTCGCCAAGATGGTCAAGACATCCATCGTGAAGACCAAGGTTTATATGAAGACACACGAGGAGGACCTCAAGGTGACCGAGGAAGATGAGGGGCTGACCTCAGCTTCGAGCCTGCCGCACAGGAGACCAAGGCTGACAAGGGCAAGAAGAAGGGCGGTAGCAGCAAGCCGAGGAAGCGGAAGGGGAAGAACTAGGTGTCGTGTATGTAAAGAACGTCTTTATGCTGGCTGGATGCTCTAATTTACACCAGACTTTACAATGACGCCCACTGGTCTGCCAGCCTTGCCACCCAACCCTAGCAGGTTTATCAAATCTCGGCATTAGCAAGCTCCCGAGCGACACGACGCTCCTCCCACTCATCATGGGTCATCAGGCCGTTCGGCACGTTCAGCACGAACTTCGACGTATACTTTGAAGCTGATTCCACACCTAGCAATATGACACAGCGCTGGTCTCAGGTCAGTGCCGCCGCTCACAGTCCAAAGTCTTCCGAGCCTGAACCATTCACAGTCTTCTATGCGGAGGACGCAGGGGTCGATGTAGGCAAGCTAGACGACAGCGGTGCATCAGGTTTTCTCGCAGGGATTGAGAATTCCACTATCAACGGGGTTGTTTCTCCCAGGTTCGTGCCCGCATCTGAGGCTGCCGCAAACACCTTCTTCCTTGACTCGTGGGACAACCACAACGAGACCCTGGGTGCCGTAGTGTTCAGTAAGGCCGACTCCACCGGCCTTGACGTGAAGATCCTCGTCAACGACACCGTTACCCAGCCCAACAGCGCGGGCTCCTTCTCATCCACCCACCTCCTCCCACTGAATGACATGCTGACCAACGCCTGGCTCCAGACAGTCTCCCCGGCCCTCTCATACGTCTCCCACTCGACCGCGGACTACCCCAGGGAGGAGGACGAGGCCGCCGTTGACTACACAGCACTTTCTCTCGTAGAGCCGCTTGGTATGGCACTGCATATGGCGCTGCCCTCCATCCTGGTCGGCCTCGCTGCGGATATCTCTCTGGGAATGCGCCGTCATTTGTCGATCCTTGGTGTACGTCGCACAGTTTATTGGACAGTTAACTACGGGGTGGCCTTTTGTGTCATGTGCATCCCGTTGACCCCGATCATCATCAGTGGCCTTGCTTTCGACATCAGATTCTTCACCCTGAACAATTTTTTCCTATATTTTGTTCTATTCGTGGCCTTTGCAGCCAACCTTGCCTCCACAGCCATGATGATCGCGCCTCTGCTGAGAAACGTCCATGTCGCCGTCATCGTAGGCACAGTTGTCGCCATTGTTCTCAACGAATCGGCGTGCATCGTCTCGTATCTCTCGGACCAGTTCTCTTCGACAGAGCTTATTCCGCTTGTACTGCCCTCAGCCTCGCTCCAGGCAGCCCTCAAGATCCTCGCCGACGTCTCTACAGTTGGGCATAACGGAGCATACCTTACCACCGTCGGCTGGCCGTTCTGGTCATTCGTGCTCATGATTATTGGTACGACGCCGGTGCAGCTTTGCATCGGGTTCATTATCGACTGGAAGCTGTCGGAACTTGTTACGACGGCGTTCTTCTACGCGTCCAAGGGCTTCAACCGCGTGCTAACGGTCTCTTTCGGCCTCCGCTCCCTCGTCTTCGTTTTCCGGTTTATTACTCACCGTATTGACCCAAGAGTGGTCGAAGAAGAGGCCACCCCTGCTGCTATTCGTACCAGACGCCGCTCTCTTGTCCCAGGCGCTCTCCTACCACACCCCTCTGTCCAGCAGCAGCGGATGCAAGCTGAAGCCATGCCCGACGACGCCGACGGCATCGTCGTCAAACACATCAGCAAGAGGTTCCGCCAGCAGTTCGGCCAGACCATACAGGCCCTCGACGACGTCTCCTTCGTCATCCCCAGAGGCTCGACCCTCGCCCTCGCTGGCCCCGCCGGGGCGGGTGTATCCACGCTCATCAACGTCCTCACATCGCAGGTTAAGCCGAAGGGAACCGCTACTGTCGCTGGGTCCAAGGCGAATGGCTCTCGGGCGGTGTACAGGTCCATCGGGGTGTGCACCCAGCAGGACTATTTATGGCCAATGCTCACTGTAGGAGAGCATCTCGCCTTCGTGGGAAGGATCAAGGGTCTCGTCGGGGGCGACCTGGCTGATGGAATCAGCGAAGTGCTCAATATTCTAGATATGCACGCCATACGGAACTCTGCCACGAGCACGCTCACCCCGGCTCAAAAAAGGGTTGTGATGGTGGCCCTAGCCATACTAGGGGACCCCCCGGTCCTGCTGCTCGACCAGCCGACGTTCGGGGTTGACCCAGTCACCCGCCAGCGGATCTGGCAGTATATCGCACAATCTAACGGTATCTCGACGATCTTGCTCGCGTCATCCTCGATGGAAGAAATCGAAGTCTGCGGCAAATCCGTTGCCTTCCTTGTTGGCGGCAAGTTGAAGTGTATGGCCCCAACCGAGGACCTTAAGAGACACTATGGGCTCGGCTACAAACTCGTGGTGACTGGTCCCGAGCGTACCGGGGAGACTGATCTCATCGCCGACGTTGTCCAGAGTGCCCTGCCGTCCGCAGTCCTCACTGGGTCGACCTACGGTACCCGTTTGTTCACGGTTCCGACCCACACTGCTGAACTTGCGGACATATTTGATGAGATGGAGGCGGTGCAGCTCGAGAGTGAGGTCGATGACTGGGGGGTGAGCCACTCGGGGTTGGGGGACGTGTATTCGTTGATTACAGCGGCTGAGGGATCTGTTTGAGTGGTTTATGGGGTTCGGACAGTTTCATCTTAAAATTTTGTTTTTGAGTGGCTGAGCTCATGCGGTTTGAAGGGAGGAACAGGAAGTGTGAGGCTTATCGGGTCAGCATACACTCGGCAATACATGCATTTGCCAGCGTGTTGCATCGTTGAATCGTCACTTATGAAGTTCGGAAGTCGACGTCGCGGGCCTCTCACAGAGTGAGAGACTCCGTTCGACTCGTGGGCCAGTTACAATCCCGGGTCATCGGTCCCTTTTACTCTCTCGCCAGATTCTGCTCACTCCACTGGTCAATGTGCGAAGTAAACTTCGCGAGTCTCTCTTCGTAGCTTGCCTTTCTTATCGTCTCACCTAATGTCGTCACGGTCTCTTGCAACGACTCCAGCAACGTCAAAGCGTTGTCCATCCCTACCACCTTGTTCACATGATTGTAATGCTCCATGCTGCCGATCAGCTGGGCCAGCTGGCAACTAGTGGAGGTTACATGGTCGACGTTGTTGGGGGATCGGCGGGCTTGTTCTGCATCCCCATCGACAAGGCGAAAGCCATCAAACACTTGCATCCACTCCCAGTCAATCAGGCGGAACGCAACGTCCCCTTTCTCGGCGTCGGGGGCGAAAGTAAAGTCAGCATCGGGCAGCTTGTTGATGACGCAGATGTTGCAGAGACGTGCGTCGCGATGAAGAATCGTGGAACAGATGCCAGAGACATCATCACAGTAAATGTTGCAGAGCTGTTGGATCATGTTTTGGACGAACAGCTTGGGGTGGGAAGAGATCGCGCCGATCAGAGCGGTGATGTCAAAGCGGTGAGTCGACGTCAGATCACGCTGGAGTGAATAGGAGAGCGAATCTTCGGAGATGGGCGTGACCTGGTTCCAATGCCGCGCACCTGGGCGTATGGACACAATCTGGGGGGCTTCTCCCTCACG
Source organism: Carpediemonas membranifera (assembly GCA_019828565.1). NCBI lineage: Eukaryota > Fornicata > Carpediemonas > Carpediemonas membranifera. The sequence goes on along the minus strand of JAHDYR010000048.1, from coordinate 12,821 downwards.
TCTCCCACTGGTTCACTTGAGCACTCGCAATATACATGGTCCATGATCTTACGGAACATAGAAAATAGGGCAAGGTTGCTCATGAAGTGTGACGAGGGGTCAGCGCGCCCAAGGCTGTGGCGGTCGAACTTGGCCAGCAGCTTGTTATGGTCGCCATCCTCGTAGAAGTACAGGAATGAGTTAGAGGTGGTGACCATCCGCGCACACTCCTTTGCACAGCCCTGTGGACAGAACTTGGTTGGGAAGAACAGCTTCCAGGAGGCGGTATCACACAGCTGAGTGTTAAGCGTGCGTGCAGTAGCGATGACGTAGCTCCATTGCATCTCGACGAACTGTTCGACGTTCAGTTCCGCAGAATTATCACACGTCCACGTCCAGTTGTAACCATCGGGGAACGGGCCTGCGAACACGCCAAACTCGCCAACTGGCGTCAGGTGACCCACAACGCCGTGCGCGGAACTCAAAGAGATGACGGGGAAACGCTCCACGAGAACAGCGGGGACCTTTGAGCAATCCGCGCTGCCAAACCTCTTCTGCACCACGTGCATGACTGTTAGGCGGAGAGTCTCGGCGTATACAAAGGCCTGCCCTGTTGCATTAAGAACATTACCAGCGCGCTTCGCCTCAAACAACAGCTCGACGAAGCCGAAATCGTGCTCGGGGAGGTAAACAAACACGACGGCGTCGGGCTGAGCGGTATGGTGCAGCAATGCCTTGCTGAAGGGCTCGAACACGGTGGAGAGATGGCTGAGCAACCGGTCATCTGTAAAGCGATCAGCTACTTTAGGGCCAATCTGCTGCTTAAGCTTCGTCTTAACGTCTTCAGTTGCGTTCAACAGCGAAGTCTTGAGCGTGTCCTCTGTTGTGAGGAGTGCGAGTGATGTTTTCCCGGAGGAAGGGGCGTAAGACCAGGCGATAACGTCCTCACCAGCAAAACAGCGTGTGGGAATGGATGCAACAAAGTCGTTCTCGTTCTTGTACTGTTGTTCGCCCTTCGAAAGGTTGTATTTGCAGAGCTTCTCATTGGGTTGTTTCCAGATCGAAGTATGCTGGCGGTAGTACTGTGGTTTAGCATAGTCTGCTGCATTCGTAGTGGTGGACCCGGTGGTGTAACTCTTACAGTGAAACATCAATTGTGAGCAAAAGTGCACATTCGCTCGACTGGGCCGCGATCGGGACTGATCGCGAGAGTCAGCCGGCAAGCGGAGTCGGCACTGACAAAGATGAAGAAGGCGAGCAAGGGCGTCATCAGCAAGGGCAGCAAGATCGTGAAGAACCCTCTACACTATAACCCCGCCGACCTCGCCAAGCAGGTCGCTGACGGCACTCTGGCGGTCGGGCCAATTTATAAGGAGTGGCGCGACCTCCAGCTGCAGCTAGTCAACGTCGAGGACGCTAAGGGCGCCAGGGCCGTCGAGGTTGGCTACCTCCTGCCCGACCAGGAGCCCGAGACGATGCCAGTCAACGCCTACCCCGAGAAGAAGGGCGGAGCTGTCGATGAGAAGGCCGCCGCTGACATCAAGGCGAAGAGAGACGAGGCTAACCTCGCAGAGTGGCTCAGACGCAAGGAGATCGCCCAGCGCAAGCTCGACCTCGCGGACGCGGCCAAGCTCGATAAGCTGCCCGCCAAGGAATTCTTCGAGGCACTGCAGCGTATCGAAACAGAGGCCGGCGAGACCATCTCCTTCCAGCTCCCGGTCAACGACGAGGCCGAGGAGGACGCCGACGACGTCTCCAACGACCCCAACCCAGATGCCCCAAAACTGCACGACTCTGTTGAAGTCAATCTCACTCTGCCCGCGGAGTCACGGTCCAACATGTTCCTCGGCATGAACGACGTGCCCCAGATCGCCAACCTCGTGCTCGACGACACCCCCGGCGCTGACCCCGACTCTAAGGTGAGCAAGAAGTATCGCCCAGTGTATGTTGGCCAGGCTGTGTGGGCCGCAGGCATCTCTTCGAGCGTCCAGCGCATCTTTGACGGTCGCTGGGCGTTTTCCTCAAAGAAGGGGGCCCAGCGCTTCATCTCGGGCGCCCTTGACCATCTTAGGGACCATGACCTCATCTGTCTCTCCAGCAACGCCGTGCCGCCCGCTCTCCGGGACCTTGGCGCGTCCTGGGCCGCCGTCTGCCGCGGTGAGTTCACCATCGGCCACCGCAACGCCGGCATGTCCGCTCTGCTTAAGAAGGTTAGGAACAAGGCCGACCCGAAGAAGCCTGAGACATTCTGCCGCTGGGCAGTCATAGCGCGAGTTGACAACGTGGTCGTGAAGATCGCACTCAACGCCGGCTTTGACTTGGGCGACAACGGCGCCGTTGAGAAGGCCAAGATCATACCTCACAAGGTCGACCTCGATGCCTTCGCCAAGATGGTCAAGACATCCATCGTGAAGACCAAGGTTTATATGAAGACACACGAGGAGGACCTCAAGGTGACCGAGGAAGATGAGGGGGCTGACCTCAGCTTCGAGCCTGCCGCACAGGAGACCAAGGCTGACAAGGGCAAGAAGAAGGGCGGTAGCAGCAAGCCGAGGAAGCGGAAGGGGAAGAACTAGGTGTCGTGTATGTAAAGAACGTCTTTATGCTGGCTGGATGCTCTAATTTACACCAGACTTTACAATGACGCCCACTGGTCTGCCAGCCTTGCCACCCAACCCTAGCAGGTTTATCAAATCTCGGCATTAGCAAGCTCCCGAGCGACACGACGCTCCTCCCACTCATCATGGGTCATCAGGCCGTTCTCGTAGATGCAGGGCTGACCGCACCTACACTTGGAAGGATTGAACTTGAACGAGCAGACGCCCTCGACACCAGCCCAGGGCGTGGACAGCTCTTCAGGCCAGGTTTTCTGCCAGTTGTGGAGCTGCATCTTTCTCCTGAGTGCTCTTGTCTGCGGGCTGTTCCGCTTCTTGCTTCCATGGAGGTAGTCGCGGTAGAGACGGATGCTGTATCTGGCATCCTCGTCAGGGTCGTGAGTGTGACCAGCGACATGCATAACCACTCCGTACGCCGCATATACCTCCTTGGCAAGGCTGAAATGGTCGAAATTGTTGTACTTTTTGTTGCGGATCTGGAATCCCTCGGCAATGTCGATGGCACTGTGGTAGTCGATGCCCTGGGTCAGCTTCATGTACGCTAGATCGTTTCCAATACTTTGACCGACGACGACGGCGTTGGGTCCGAGAAAAGAGACAAGCTTCTCCTTGGCATCGTCGAAGGAGATGCCTTTCTTGATATCGTCCTCTGTCATGCCCGTAATGGGCGTTAGCGGAGAGAGAATGGTGCTTTCGATGTTAATCGCAGTTGAAAACAGCGTCTTGCCGTCGAAATCGACAAGAGATACAGAGCAGGCCTCTCTATCATTGTGGCCAGGGCCAGTTGCGGCACATTCCACGTCAAAACTGAAATACTTGATGGTCATTGTGAACTTTCGATATAACGCGATACAAAGTCTGCGCAGTTTTGCGGTCGAACCTCAATAACTGGCAAGGTCTGTGGCGATCATAAGGTCTCCAATGATGCAGGAGATGGGAGACGCAGTCCGTCTGTGTTTGTGCAGGATAAGGACGGGTCGTCGTCTTTGTGGTTGAATCGGATGGCTTGTGGCAGTTACACAGGTGTCAGTCACTGTGACCCTGTGTCATAGGGTCTTCACTGACCACGAGTCTGGGACTTGCACGTGGCCCCGGGACCGCATGGACTTCTCTGTCGCTGTGGATGTCGGGCGGGTGTGATGCCTGTCTTCAATGGCCGTGTTGGGGTGCGGCGGGAGACAGTCCAAGCCAAGACGTCTATCCATGACCGTGCCTAGCTCCTGAACACAAGGCGTTCCTTGGCAAGACTTGAGCCGACTCTCCGTGCGTCCTCCGCCGTCATCATCAATATGAAGTTCCTCCCAACGCGCGTACAGAAGGAACGCAAGGAAGTAGAGCGTCTCTCTGCTGAGATGAAGCGCCAGTTCTTCCAGGAGTATGTTCAGACTGTTACTGACCGTGCTTTCCTGAAGTACGTCAATTTGAACAAACCGACGCTCTCAGACAGGGAAAAGAAGCGTTAGTATCCCCATTCAACCCTTTTCTCATTTATACAGAGATCAAGAACTTCGTTGAGCGCTTCACCGTTGGCTACACCACCATCGCAAGAGAGCGGGCCGGCGTATCGTCCCCCCTCGACTTCGTAGCCCCCTTTGGAGTATGAGGGTGATGAGTTGATGGTCGTTTCTTTCATTGCTGCCCCGAGTAAACTTGCCTGCACTTTCCTGTTGCTCAGAGGATTGGAGGACGAGCGTTGCTCCTCTAGAGTCGGCCAAACTGTGATCCAGGCGTGTCTCTGGGCACCAGTGAAACTGCTGGCAAGATAAGCAGGCCGTCTCGCGGATCAATCCTGGCATTCGGCCTCAGTGTGGACGTGCCGGAATATAAAAACTACTTACAGGCGAGTCAGAGCATGGTCTAGTTAGATGTATTTGACGCCGAGATCTCTGCATGTCATCTCCTTCGCCTGTACAAGGGCGAAATGTCTGCATAATTTTTTCGTGAAAATTCGTGCAGAATTGCAGCCCAATGAGTTCAGGAGCCTTGCAGAGCATTAACCCCAAAGCGGAAATTGTACGCCGCGGACATACTCTTGCTTTTAACATGATGGCCGCTCGTGGCCTTTCCGACGTGCTTCGCTCCAGTTTGTTATTCCACAGCCCTTTAACCCAGACTACGGACCCGCTGGAACCCAGAAAATGCTTGTTTCCGGTGCTGGTGACATCAAGATTACCAAGGATGGCGCCACTCTTCTCTCCGAGATGCAGATTCAGCATCCCACCGCGTCTCTGATTGCGCGTACCGCAACCGCTCAGGACGACATCGCTGGCGATGGTACAACTGCTGCGATTCTTCTTATCAGCGAGGTGCTTAACCAGGCTGAGGCTTACATCCTCCGCGAAGGCACCCACCCCCGTGTGATCACGGACGGCATTGAGCACGCCAAGAACAGTGTTCTTCAGTTCATCAAGACCTGCAAGATCCCGATTGAGCCCATCTACGACGAGCTCATCAAGGTTGCCCGCACCAGCCTCCGCACGAAGCTGCATCCCCGTCTCGCCGACAGCCTTGCCGACATTGTCACCAACGCTGTCATGACCATCCACCAGGAGGGAAAGGCCATTGATCTTCACATGGTTGAGATCATGGCGATGCCTTCTGGCCGTGACATGGATACCCAGCTCATCAGGGGCCTCGTGCTCGACCACGGAAGCCGAACGGCCGGCCGCTCAGCCAAGTCGAAGAACGTTCACATTTTGACGATGAATGTCTCTCTTGAATACGAAAAGACAGAGGACAGCTCTACCATGACGTACAACAACCCCGAGCAGCGCGCCCAGCTTGCTGCTGCTGAGCGCCAATTCGTCGAGGAGCGCGTCAACAAGATTATCGAGCTCAAGAAGCAGGTGATCGGCGACAGCGAGGAATCCTTCATGGTGATCAACCAGAAGGGCATTGACGGCCCCTCTCTGTCTGCTCTCACCGACAACGGCATCGTGGCCCTCCGCCGCGCCAAGCGCCGTAACATGGAGCGCATCAAGCTCGCCTGTGGTGGCCAGGCAGTTAACTCCCTCGATGACCTCAGCGCTGATGTTCTCGGGTTTGCGGGGAGCGTATGGGAAGAGGAGCTCGGCGACGATAAGTTCACCTTCATTGACGAGGTCCACGACCCCCACAGCTGCACGATCCTCATCAAGGGTCCTAACAAGCACACGATTGTCCAGATCAAGGATGCCGTCCGCGACGGTCTCCGTGCCGTCAAGAACGCCATCACCGACGGCTGCATTGTCGCAGGTGCCGGTGGTATCGAGGTGGAGATGCACAACCACCTCATGCGCGAGTACAAGAAGGTCGAGGGCCCCATGAAGGTCGGCGTGCAGGTCTTTGCTGACACGCTACTCGTTCTTCCCAAGACCCTAGCGAAGAACGCTGGGTTTGGCATCCAGGAGACTACGATCGCTCTCCTCGAGGCTTACGGCGACGGCACCAAGGACGGCAAGCCCGTGCACGTTGGGCTCAACCTCGAGACCGGGAAGCCGATGAACCCGGTTGAGATGGGCGTTGTTGACAACTATAACGTGAAGGTACAGCTTGTGCAGTCCGCCGCTGTGATCTCATCCCAGCTCCTGCTCGTGGATGAGGTGCTGAAGGCCGGGCGCGCCCTCTCGAAGGATCAGTAAATGGTGCATTTTATGGCAAGTGTGCGATGTAATAAGATGTAATTAAGCCAAGGCGCTTCCACGTTGGCTCCGCTGAGTGGCGGCGGTGGGAGGGGGAGATGTGGGGTTAATTACGGACGTGGCTAGGTGGAGGAAGCGGTGTGCCTTGCGGAGCTCGAATGCCTTTTTTCAAGGGCCAGCCCACTAGTGCGATCGCGAGAACTGACAGAGCTTGGCGGTCAGAGAAGCTCTCTATGTCCGTGATTGCACATCTCTTGTCCCCCCACAACTAGGTCACGGGCTGGCGACTCGCGTGGTGTTGTGGTTGCCGGTTGGAGTGACTGAGTGTGACAACGATGGCATCGTAGTCAGCGTATTGGTCTTTCTTCGGCTGGATGAACGTGCCGAGCCAGACTTTATACTGCGCAACAGTGCGGATTGTACAATCATCGCGGGTCAGCGTTTATCTTGGGTGCCGGGACAGCCTCATGTCGGGGCCGGACACTTGGGGAGGAGTGCCCGGTAGCTTTAAAATATATACTGCGCAATTCGGTGTGGACTCCTTCAAAAACCACACTGCGCCGCCGTCAGCCATCGACAACACCAACCGAGCATATCCTTTACTCATCCCAACAACTCCCCTACGTGCACTGCTTCCGAGTTTGGCAGCTGCGACAGAGCGGCACAGAAGCTGTCAGTGTTATGCACGACATTACCGCCAATCATGAGTCTCGACCCCAGCTGTCTGTTAAACAGCCTCGCCGTCGCCGCCTCAGCGAACGTCACGCCGCCTAGGATGAAGATACATGCATCTCCGTCGACAGTGTCTTCATCCCTAATTGTCTGGAAGAAGCCAGCCCCGCCCTTGCCTCTTATCCACTGGACGTCGCCTTGTTGGTGTCTGGCGAGGGCTTGCATGAGCTTAGTAAGAAGTGGTGGTGCCTTCATCAACTCGTTGTCAACCATGCCTGGCGGGTACACGGGTTGTGAGTTCTTGCCACCCGTTAGGAATCGGTTCTTATTCTGCCCGTAGTTGAATGCCTTACTGATGAAGTCAAGCTCTCTGATACTGACACCGCTGTTGCACAGCTCTCGCATGAGCTTGGTCACATCCTTGAGTGGAGGCTCACTTTCGCCCTTCTGGAACTTCACAGCAAACAGGGCAGCCGCCTTGAGTGCCATCTCCAAGTTATCCTCAGTGGCCGGGTTGAGTTTCGCGATGAACGAGGCTGTGGCTGAGCCGGCTTTCATGGCGCCAGTCAGGACGTCTTGCTGCCACCTACTCCATTCATACATCGATTTCTTCTTGAACGCGGGGTTGAGAGCGCCGTGCACCTTAAAGTAGTTATCGACGGCAGTCTCGTAGCGAAGAGTTTCCGGCATCTTGTCGATAAAGTTACGATAAGCGCTCAGGTCGGCCCCCTGGAGCTGCATCACACTCTGCCTGTTGTCGATCTTTGTGCGACACATCTGCCCAATCATCCGACTGGCCTCACCGTAGTCCTGAAACGCGAGCTTGGCATACTCATCCATCGTCCAGGCAAAGGGCACCGCCTCCACGGGCTCTCCTTCCTTGGCAACATTCATAGCCCGGCCGGCGCTGACTGTGCACACCTCGTGGACAAGAGCTTGGAACGTCCAGTTCACCGTGAGCGGCGTGAGGGGGTCCTCGGCTCGGTCAACAAGGACAAGGTTGCATGGTCGCAGAGTAACAGAGTCGGGCAGTTTAAGGCTCTGGAAGATGGAGTCGAGCCGGACTGCGAGACGCTTGGTCTGTTCGCACGCATCGATGTAGTGGATAACAGGGCGCCTTCCCTGTGCGATCAGAACGGAGGAGAGGCGCTCAGCAATGTCCTTGAGGTCGTCTCCATCGTACTTGAGCTTCTTCTGGTGCACTGCGAGGTCGAAAAGAGTGTCGTTGACTGGCATGAAGTCGATGTATACCTCGCCGACATAGCGGACGAGCTCCTTCGTGTCAGCGTGAGCCAGGCGCTCAAGGTACTCTTCCCCAGGCACTCTGTTGGTGAAGAAGATGAAGTAGTCCTTGAACTTCGGATTCGTGAGCTCACCGCGAAGGAGTGTGAGGTTCTCGGGCGTGGGGCGAATCAAAACGATGGCACGGAGATGAATAAGGTCTTCCTGAGGGATCTTGTCGATGTGATAGCTGCTGAACACAGAGTCCTTGAGAATCTCAGTCTGTGAGACACAGATGGAGAGGCTCTGCGCAGTGTGGTTGTCAAGGATGAACGAGTTGTACTGCGTCTCCTCGGTGTCCTTGTTAATGATGCTTATGATCTGAGAGTAGGCATCTACCCATGAAGTGGTGAGATCTGCCCACGGCATTAGGTTGCAGCTACTTTCGTCGTGTTTAGCTTTTTTTGCGCATGGCTAAAACTGCATAGTAGGCGCCCTGGCCAGTCTAGAGGCCCCCGCCCCGCCCTTTGGTCGCCGCTCACTCTCTACCTGCTGCGAATCTGTGATCTAAATGGGATGTATTTTTTCCCAGCGTCGGAGCATGAAGCTTGTATCTGCGCCACCGTTAGTCGGTGAGCTCACACTGCAGAGCTTCGCATATCTTTTTGTCCTAATCAATCACTGGAAGCGCAAGTACATCACCATCTTCACCCTCCTCGCCGTACCAGTCGGTGTTGTTGCCCTGGTGTACCTATCCGCCGATAGCCTTAGCACGAACTTCGACGTATACTTTGAAGCTGATTCCACACCTAGCAATATGACACAGCGCTGGTCTCAGGTCAGTGCCGCCGCTCACAGTCCAAAGTCTTCCGAGCCTGAACCATTCACAGTCTTCTATGCGGAGGACGCAGGGGTCGATGTAGGCAAGCTAGACGACAGCGGTGCATCAGGTTTTCTCGCAGGGATTGAGAATTCCACTATCAACGGGGTTGTTTCTCCCAGGTTCGTGCCCGCATCTGAGGCTGCCGCAAACACCTTCTTCCTTGACTCGTGGGACAACCACAACGAGACCCTGGGTGCCGTAGTGTTCAGTAAGGCCGACTCCACCGGCCTTGACGTGAAGATCCTCGTCAACGACACCGTTACCCAGCCCAACAGCGCGGGCTCCTTCTCATCCACCCACCTCCTCCCACTGAATGACATGCTGACCAACGCCTGGCTCCAGACAGTCTCCCCGGCCCTCTCATACGTCTCCCACTCGACCGCGGACTACCCCAGGGGAGGAGGACGAGGCCGCCGTTGACTACACAGCACTTTCTCTCGTAGAGCCGCTTGGTATGGCACTGCATATGGCGCTGCCCTCCATCCTGGTCGGCCTCGCTGCGGATATCTCTCTGGGAATGCGCCGTCATTTGTCGATCCTTGGTGTACGTCGCACAGTTTATTGGACAGTTAACTACGGGGTGGCCTTTTTGTGTCATGTGCATCCCGTTGACCCCGATCATCATCAGTGGCCTTGCTTTCGACATCAGATTCTTCACCCTGAACAATTTTTTTCCTATATTTTGTTCTATTCGTGGCCTTTGCAGCCAACCTTGCCTCCACAGCCATGATGATCGCGCCTCTGCTGAGAAACGTCCATGTCGCCGTCATCGTAGGCACAGTTGTCGCCATTGTTCTCAACGAATCGGCGTGCATCGTCTCGTATCTCTCGGACCAGTTCTCTTCGACAGAGCTTATTCCGCTTGTACTGCCCTCAGCCTCGCTCCAGGCAGCCCTCAAGATCCTCGCCGACGTCTCTACAGTTGGGCATAACGGAGCATACCTTACCACCGTCGGCTGGCCGTTCTGGTCATTCGTGCTCATGATTATTGGTACGACGCCGGTGCAGCTTTGCATCGGGTTCATTATCGACTGGAAGCTGTCGGAACTTGTTACGACGGCGTTCTTCTACGCGTCCAAGGGCTTCAACCGCGTGCTAACGGTCTCTTTCGGCCTCCGCTCCCTCGTCTTCGTTTTCCGGTTTATTACTCACCGTATTGACCCAAGAGTGGTCGAAGAAGAGGCCACCCCTGCTGCTATTCGTACCAGACGCCGCTCTCTTGTCCCAGGCGCTCTCCTACCACACCCCTCTGTCCAGCAGCAGCGGATGCAAGCTGAAGCCATGCCCGACGACGCCGACGGCATCGTCGTCAAACACATCAGCAAGAGGTTCCGCCAGCAGTTCGGCCAGACCATACAGGCCCTCGACGACGTCTCCTTCGTCATCCCCAGAGGCTCGACCCTCGCCCTCGCTAGCCCCGCCGGGCGTGGGTGTATCCACGCTCATCAACGTCCTCACATCGCAGGTTAAGCCGAAGGGAACCGCTACTGTCGCTGGGTCCAAGGCGAATGGCTCTCGGGCGGTGTACAGGTCCATCGGGGTGTGCACCCAGCAGGACTATTTATGGCCAATGCTCACTGTAGGAGAGCATCTCGCCTTCGTGGGAAGGATCAAGGGTCTCGTCGGGGGCGACCTGGCTGATGGAATCAGCGAAGTGCTCAATATTCTAGATATGCACGCCATACGGAACTCTGCCACGAGCACGCTCACCCCGGCTCAAAAAAAGGGTTGTGATGGTGGCCCTAGCCATACTAGGGGACCCCCCGGTCCTGCTGCTCGACCAGCCGACGTTCGGGGTTGACCCAGTCACCCGCCAGCGGATCTGGCGGTATATCGCACAATCTAACGGTATCTCGACGATCTTGCTCGCGTCATCCTCGATGGAAGAAATCGAAGTCTGCGGCAAATCCGTTGCCTTCCTTGTTGGCGGCAAGTTGAAGTGTATGGCCCCAACCGAGGACCTTAAGAGACACTATGGGCTCGGCTACAAACTCGTGGTGACTGGTCCCGAGCGTACCGGGGAGACTGATCTCATCGCCGACGTTGTCCAGAGTGCCCTGCCGTCCGCAGTCCTCACTGGGTCGACCTACGGTACCCGTTTGTTCACGGTTCCGACCCACACTGCTGAACTTGCGGACATATTTGATGAGATGGAGGCGGTGCAGCTCGAGAATGAGGTCGATGACTGGGGGGTGAGCCACTCGGGGTTGGGGGACGTGTATTCGTTGATTACAGCGGCTGAGGGATCTGTTTGAGTGGTTTATGGGGTTCGGACAGTTTCATCTTAAAATTTTGTTTTTGAGTGGCTGAGCTCATGCGGTTTGAAGGGAGGAACAGGAAGTGTGAGGCTTATCGGGTCAGCATACACTCGGCAATACATGCATTTGCCAGCGTGTTGCATCGTTGAATCGTCACTTATGAAGTTCGGAAGTCGACGTCGCGGGCCTCTCACAGAGTGAGAGACTCCGTTCGACTCGTGGGCCAGTTACAATCCCGGGTCATCGGTCCCTTTTACTCTCTCGCCAGATTCTGCTCACTCCACTGGTCAATGTGCGAAGTAAACTTCGCGAGTCTCTCTTCGTAGCTTGCCTTTCTTATCGTCTCACCTAATGTCGTCACGGTCTCTTGCAACGACTCCAGCAACGTCAAAGCGTTGTCCATCCCTACCACCTTGTTCACATGATTGTAATGCTCCATGCTGCCGATCAGCTGGGCCAGCTGGCAACTAGTGGAGGTTACATGGTCGACGTTGTTGGGGGATCGGCGGGCTTGTTCTGCATCCCCATCGACAAGGCGAAAGCCACCAAACACTTGCATCCACTCCCAGTCAATCAGGCGGAACGCAACGTCCCCTTTCTCGGCGTCGGGGGCGAAAGTAAAGTCAGCATCGGGCAGCTTGTTGATGACGCAGATGTTGCAGAGACGTGCGTCGCGATGAAGAATCGTGGAACAGATGCCATAGACATCATCACAGTAAATGTTGCAGAGCTGTTGGATCATGTTTTGGACGAACAGCTTGGGGTGGGAAGAGATCGCGCCGATCAGAGCGGTGATGTCAAAGCGGTGAGTCGACGTCAGATCACGCTGGAGTGAATAGGAGAGCGAATCTTCGGAGATGGGCGTGACCTGGTTCCAATGCCGCGCACCTGGGCGTATGGACACAATCTGGGGGGGCTTCTCCCTCACGTCTCCCACTGGTTCACTTGAGCACTCGCAATATACATGGTCCATGATCTTACGGAACATAGAAAATTGGGTACGTTTGCTCATGAAGTCTGACGAGGGGTCAGCGCGCCCAAGGCTGTGGCGGTCGAACTTGGCCAGCAGCTTGTTATGGTCGCCATCCTCGTAGAAGTACAGGAATGAGTTAGAGGTGGTGACCATCCGCGCACACTCCTTTGCACAGCCCTGTGGACAGAACTTGGTTGGGAAGAACAGCTTCCAGGAGGCGGTATCACACAGCTGAGTGTTAAGCGTGCGTGCAGTAGCGATGACGTAGCTCCATTGCATCTCGACGAACTGTTCGACGTTCAGTTCCGCAGAATTATCACACGTCCACGTCCAGTTGTAACCATCGGGGAACGGGCCTGCGAACACGCCAAACTCGCCAACTGGCGTCAGGTGACCCACAACGCCGTGCGCGGAACTCAAAGAGATGACGGGGAAACGCTCCACGAGAACAGCGGGGACCTTTGAGCAATCCGCGCTGCCAAACCTCTTCTGCACCACGTGCATGACTGTTAGGCGGAGAGTCTCGGCGAATACAAAGGCCTGCCCTGTTGCATTAAGAACATTACCAGCGCGCTTCGCCTCAAACAACAGCTCGACGAA
>JAHDYR010000047.1:0-69540 GCA_019828565.1 Carpediemonas membranifera | reverse complement strand
TATGGAGATCCGGATTGAGGATCCTGATCCGTGATCGAAAAGATTGTCCTGATTCCGATCGATCCTGACGAATCCGATCGATTGATCCAAACCGATTCGTCCGGATTGCATATTGCTTTACTATAAATATGTTCGTTATCTGCGGTCACTGTTTGTTTCTCTGTAATTCTCTGATACTTTTGCTGCGATTCTTCGTTGCCATTTTCGCCTGCATGAAAAAAAGTTGGCTAATGTATCGTCCTGAAAATCGGTCAGCGTGGCCTTGTGCGGCTCCTGCAACTGTGTAGGGGTCTCAGTTTTCTTCTTTTTCTCTGGTTCGGCCGTAAACTGCGTTACGGCGAAATGGCGCACTGTCCAAAAATGCACGCTGATTTTCTCGCTGGGTGGTCTCGGGATTTTAGGACTGACTTCACTCCAGGTAGTGCCTACATGAGGGCTATCTTTGGTCTCTGTGCCTCTGCTTGATCACTCCTCCTTCACCGTGAACATGCCAAAAACCAAAAGTGGTCGCGGCTTCTCGGTGTTCTCTGTGGGTTTCCCTGCTTTCTCTGTTAAATCTCTGTTCATTATCCTCTTATAGTGTCTCTGTGTTGGGCGTGGAGCTCCCACTCGCGCCCGGCGGAGATCCATGAATGCACCTTTGAGTTTGGCGGACAGGAAGCTGAGGCCGCTCCTTCTGAGCTGATGGGGGCGCTGTACCAGTTTACTGGGACAGGCCGTTGGCCTTTTATCCATCCCCGAACATAGTCTTTCGACTTAGCTGAATTCGATGGCGGACTGGCCATCCTCACGGTTTCTGCTGGAGGGATACGATCTGCTCGCGATCGGGACGGATCAAGACCGTATCCACAATCATATCTTTCGAGATTTTCTAAATATTTTGTCCATCTTTCTCGTGTCTCCGGAATCCTGTTCTGACACACCCTGACCCAGCAGTGTCAGGGCGTGAGCCACGCCCGAGGCGTGATAGCTTACATATCGATGATATGCAGGGCGTGTAGCTCATGAAGTTTGCCAAAAGCGCAATCCAGGACGCTTTAGCTTCCGGAGGCGTTGTAAGCACCCTTCAAGAGCCGTCAGACGCGATTTTCGCGTTCCTCCGTGCGACTTTGCTTCGATATGTGCCGCCGTCGCTAATGCGGGAACATGCGTCGACAAGACAGCGTTTCAAACGAGCATTGTGCTCGAAGAACGTTATCTCGATGCTATTTACTGCTGATGCCAGCGCTAAGAGCAAGCGTTTCAACGTCGCCGTCGCGAACGAAATCGTGTACTTCCTGTCGCCGCTATTCAACGCTCATCCTGTCCTGTTCGACAAAAAGGACTCCATTGACCGGATATCCGCTGGTCTGGAGCGCATCTGCCTTCACGTTGAACAGATGAAGCTTTCTCCGACATCTCTTCGTCTCCTTATTCTCAAGCTCGACACGCGAGTGCTGCTGGACTCCTCTGGCACACAGAGCGTTCTTCATGAGAGTAAAAGAGACGATTTGATCGACGAGTTGCTTTCCATGGGGTGCCCAATCAACACAATGGGCCTCCTGCCGTCGGATAGTCCGACTGATGCCAGCGGAACTCAGGCCGAACCGGTTAGTGTGCCCCAGGAGGCATCGTTGGCCGTGCCGGACTCCCCGCCGTCCGTTCCCGCCGAGTTGGCCGGGCCGGAGAATGCCTCGCCCAGCCCGTCTCAGACGAGGCCAGCCGCAGTGATTGTGCGCTCTCCGGAGCCACCACGTGCAGGCGGCCAGACATCTGAGGCGGGTGGTGCCGTTGCCCTGGTCGACAGAGTTGTAGGTGTTGAGTCACCTTACGGCACCGGGGGCGAGGCCTCTAGTCAGGATACCTCGGCACCCACGCAACCGAGCTCGAGCTCGGACAGCAGCCCTGCTGCTGTCATCAGGGCCACCTTTGACGAGTGGGTCCCCGACGCCATGCGCGCCGACCACTGGACCACTCCAGAGCAGGTGACGGCCACCCTGTGCGACCCAGCCCTCGTCCGGGCCCTTATGGACGAGTCCAACCGTGGGTCGGCCACGGGTCGATTCAGCCAGAGTCGGCTCCGGCAGCTCTGTGAGGCATTGAGGGGCTTTGTCCCCGAGACCGTCAGGTCGACACTGCCAGTCCTGCCCAACGGCGGTAGGATCTTCACCAAGCTGCCCCCGGTGGTTGCCAAGATCGCCCAGGCCTGCTTCGGGTCAGTCCCGCAGCCGGCGCCCCGGGTGACCTGGGTACCTGATGGGGCCGCACGCCAGCGCAGTGTCCCCGAGCCGTTCTTGCCAGCTCACAGCGCCATGTTTGTGGGGAAGTTGCTCCCCGCGAAGAGGGCCAGACTGGCATGGGCGAAGAGCTTTGTCGCGCTGCTCAATGAGTACGCCGCAGCCCCGGCCCACGGGAAGCCCGACGTTGTCCGCCGCATCTTGACCTTCGCGCAGGGTCTATGCTCCTCCGGAGCGGACCACCGAGCAGCCCCGGCTGAAAGCCAGTGCGCGCGCACTCAGGTTGGGACAACGAGGCTTCTATTCTCGCGCCACGCAAGCTCTCTCCGCCGGAGAGTTCGCTGGGGATCGCGCGTGGGTGGAGGCCAGGCTCTGTGAGAGCCAGGTGCAGCCGTCTGGTAGTCGGCTGGCAGCAGTGTCGGGTCCCGCGTCCACACTGAACCACTGCCAAATGACTGTCCCTGCGGTGAAGAAGGCACTTAAGAGCCTCAACGCCGAGTCCGCACCGGGTCCTTCAGGCCTATCTTACCTTCATCTGAAGGCGATGGGCCGGGCCATCGGGTGGAATGAACTCGCCGCGGCTCTTGTGCCCCTGCTCGAGGATATGCTCGAGGGCGTCGCCTGCCTGGAGCCATTTTCCCACTGCATCCTTGTGCCGATCCCGAAGAAGGATGGCAAGCCGCGCCCCGTCTCAATAGGCGACAGCCTTCGTCGTCTCGCAGCGAAGGTGGCAGTTCGTCAGGCTGCTGCCCGGCTGCGGGACGACAAGGCGTTGCCGGGTCAGTATGGCCTCGGCGAGAAGTGCGGGCTCGAGGAGCTAACCAATCTTGTGAGGGAGCATCATCGTGGCGGCGGTCAGGTGATCGCTTTGGATCTTACCAACGCATATGGATGCATGAGTAGATCTCACCTTCGCGATGCGACAGCTGCATACTGCCCGTCGCTTTCCGAGTACCTCGAACTGATGTTGCTTGATCCAATGCTGTTCTCAGCAACCGGGATGGTCCTCAGATCACTCGAAGGAATTCCGCAAGGGGAGATCCTACGAGCCCGCTGCTGTTCAGTTGCGGCATGAAGCCCCTTTTGGACGATCTTCGGACCGAGTTTCCAAACTACGCATTTTATGCCTATCAGGATGATGTCTACTGCCTGATGCCCAAGGACGCTACAGAGAGTGAGACGAACACGGTCATCATGACCGCGACGTCCAATTTCGCCAGAGTCGGGTTGAAGGTCAACGAGAAGAAGACTGTCATCGCCGGGCTGGGCCTAGTGGCCAGTGAATCCTCGCTTGCGCCGCGCGGCGAGGCTTTCAAGGTCCTGGGCACGCCGGTGGGGCCGGCTGCGTACGTCAAGGAGCAGGTCTGCAGGCAGTTCGAAGGCGTCAGCGAGCAGTCTGGACGCGTGAGCGACATGGTGGCAGACGTAGGGCCCACGTCTATCATCGTCGCTAACAACATGACGCGTGCGTGCCTGCTGCCCAAACTGTCGCACCTCTACCGCAATGTGTGCCCGACCTCGTCGGCGTTGGGCGTCGCTTTGAGGAGGAGACGCTCGTTCCATTGCTCTCCAACCTCGTTGGTGCCGATGCAGTGATTGGTACGCTCGAAAGAGCGGGCCTTAGCATCACGCAGGGAGGTCTTGGATGGGGAATTCCGTCCATCGTGTGGCCGGCGGCATATCTCGGTGCCGTGAAGCAGCTCTTTGACCAAAACATCTCACTGAACGTGCCCAATGAGGCATTTCAGGCGGTTGGTGCTGCTGGTGGTCCGCAGGACGTGGATGCCCTGAAGAAGTGGAAGACTTCGACTCCGCAGTTTGAACTGACGACGAAAGTGCGGGAGTTCAAGCAGAAGGAGCTTACGGCGAAGAGATCGTTTATTTCTGAGCCTTATGTGCGTGCAGTGTCCACATTGACGCCGTTCGATCCCGTTCTTTCGGGTTCCGATTTGGCAACTGCAATTCTCCGCCTACACCTGTCTCTTGACCCCTACGTGATAGAAAAAGCCAAACCATGCCCCCTGTGCGGCAGATCTGTTGCGGATTGGTCTCATGGACTCTCTTGTGTTCGCCTCAAGGGCGGTGCCCGGATCGAGCGTCATAACGGCGTCAGAGACGCCATCTACGACGTTTGCTCGGAGCAGTTCGTCCCCAAACGGCGCGAGGTTCCGCTGGATCACACCAGTATGGCCTACATGCCCAACGGGACGGGCCCGACGGAGGTGAAGGCCGATCTGCTCATGCTAGCGGCAACGTCAGCTGATGGAACGCCCCTCCACGGCGATATGATCGTCGATGTGGTCGTCTCACAGTCGATCAAGGATGGGATCCGTGACAAGGCCGCTCAGTACTCGAGGTTCGACTGCGAGCTCATCGCGGCCAGCTGTGACCTCGTTGGCAACACGAGAGCTGACCCCGAGGACCGCAAGTCGTGCTGGGTGTGGCGTCTGTGCGAGAGGCTCGGTCTGAGCGCGGAGGTCCGTCGGGACCTGCGCAGTCGGGTCGTCTTGGCTGTGTGGGCTGGGAACGCGGCGGTCATCCGTGACTACCGCGAGCAGTGCCGCGTGGCACAGCTCTAACTGTGGTGTGCCCTTCGCGTGTGAGAGAGGCGTCGTAGTCGAGCCAGTCGAGACATCCGAGATTTTTGCACATGTGCAAAATTTCGATTTCCCGAAAGCGACCCCGCCGAGGCTTACGACTCCGACTACATAACCCACGAGCTCTACTAGGGACCCCCACCCTGCTGACCCTCTGCGCGCGGTAAGAACGTTCTTTCTGATGATTAAAGGGCGTGTAGCTCAGTTGGTAGAGCGCGTGCTTAGCATGCACGAGGCCCTGGGTTCAAATCCCAGCTCGTCCACATTTTATACAATTTTTGTGAGCCTGATAGCCGCGCTAGCTGTCCTAGCCTCTAGACATACTTGCTCTACCCAACGGGGGGGGGGCGATCGTTTATTAAAGAAGAGAGCTAGTGTAAACGATCAGGGGACTCCGGCCAGCTTACCTACTGGGCGGATATACCGGTCTTGACCAGTATCGTGCCGTCGGATCTGGATGTTCCGAATTTTCTACCATTCTGCCCGCATAAACTGCGCGGCTCGCCTGGTCGGCGCATCACCATGCCGGAGCGAGGCGATCTCATTGCCCTCCGCTCACGGCCCGTTACCCGAGGTAACCTGTCAGCGCGATGTAACGCCAGCTAGCTGTCCTAGCCTCTAGACATACTTGCTCTACCCAACGGGGATATCCCACCGGCAACGAGCATAGTGGAATGGCTTGCAGGCACGCTTGCGAGCCCAAACCGACCGTCTCCTCGAGAGACCGCGTCAAAGAATGTCTGTTGTGGCTTACATCTGCCGTTGTAACGCGTGTCAGCCCCACCCTACCTAGCTCTCCCAGCCACTAGCTCCCGTCAGAGATTTAAAGTGGTGGTTGGAGAAGGATGGAGGCCAGGTGTCCCTGGACCCCCGGGTGTGTGCGGACCCCGTTGCCCATATATCTCAGCATGCTTTTCGTGGAGGCCCACGTCCCCATGGACAGGAGGACTTCGGTACTCGTGTGGGCTACCGCCAACTCCGTGGTGGCGCCCTTGCGGAATGAGTGCCACGAAATGTCGGTGCCGTACGCCTGGTGGATCCAGTGGCGGAGGGTTGACGCCGGTAGCGGCTTCGATAGTGAAATACCACCGGTTGAGGTGATCGCCCGCCAGATGAGGTCGTCGTCGCGGCGCGTTGCCGTGGGGACCCATGCCTTCAGGGCCCTTGCTGGGTTAAAGCGGGCCCACGATTGGTTTGGTACCAGCTTGCGGACGCCTGTGGCAGTCTTAGTTCTCGCGAACAGAAGGAGGGCATTGCCATCAGCGTCGAACTCGACGTCTCTTCGTCTGAGTCCAAAGATCTCTGCGCCTCTACTCACGGTGATAAAGCAGAGAGCAGAAAAGAGGGCGGCCTGGAAGGCTTGGGGTGACTTCCGACGTCTGTCTATGACCCTGCGGACTCTCGCGGACGTGACAGGCTTCGCACCCCCGGTCAGGCCTTCTACAGAGGCGACGTTCCGGGCGGCGGCGATTATCTGCTTGGCAGCGATCGGGGGGCGCCAGTCAGACACGAGTGGGGCGGCCTCGCAAATCCAGTAGCCTTTCCTGTGTATCGACTGTGGGCCCGACGTGGTACCCTCGGTCAGAAGGAACTCTTTGAGCTGTTGCGCGTGTGAGTGGCTCGCGTTGCGGGATTGGAGGAATTTGGCGACCCAGCCCGCTGCTGTGCGGCGCGACGATTCGTTTCTGAAATGTGATAGTCGGTCGTCAGCGAGGAGGGCTTGGAACGGGTTTTCAGGATAAGCGCCACGAAGCGGATCTTGCCCTTGTCTGTCGCTGTCCAGGCTAGCTCGGACTGCAGGAGGTGTTTCGCCTGGACTCTGAGGTACAACTTGAGGGGTGTCAAACGTTTGATGGCTCGGACCTCGGGCGAGTTGAGGTCCGGGCACAGGACTATCGCCGCTGATCTCCAGTGTCGAGGGTTCCCAGTCTGGGTCGAGGCGCGTATTGTCTGGAGGCGACGACACGTCACTCCAAGAAGGGCTATAGGAGGAGCTATATAAATCCTGACTCCCCTCCAGTCCATCTGGAAGCCGTTGTCGTGGATTGACCAGGCTATTTCTGCAAAGCCTGGTAAGGCCAGAACCTTGTCGGGGCGTGCTGTGACGTCGATCTCGACCGGCCCCCACTTGCGCATGATGGTTTCCAAGACTTCTCGGGGTGACGACCAGTCGAGCTTGGCGAACCTGGAGAGCCTGTCCGCCTGGACATTCAGGTGTCCGGCAATATGGAAGCAGTGGACGTCGAGGCGCTTGGTTTCTGCCGTGTTGTAGATGTCCTGTAGGATCTGGTGTGCGGCTGGGGGGAGGTTCGGCGATCCCCGTCTGTTTACCCAGCTGATGGCAGCTGAGTTGTCGGCAAAGACTGTGAGAGAGGAGCGTGACTCCTGCTGGGGCACGAGATTGATCGCCTGAGCGATCGCGAAGAGCTCCTTGACGCCAATGTGTTCCCCCCTTGAGATGAGGGGGGAAGGCACCCTGTGATGCCGCTCCCTTCTCCCCATTGAACAGGCATGCTCCCCAGCCGGACGTTGATGCGTCTGAGGTGACAGAAATCTGGAGCGTATCGCGTATTTCCCAGTCCGCTCTTGCTTCGGCGAACCTCTTGGGTGGGCGATCGCGGAGGAGGACTTGCCACGCCGCCAGCTGCCTGCGGATTTGGCTGGAGAGGTGGACGGTCTCCGTCGTAGGGGTGGCCTGCAGTGGTCTGAGTGCGAGGCGGGCGAACTGTGTGGTCCCTGCGAAGAATGACAGACGGCCTAGGAGCTTCTGCCAGTCTGAAGCTGTGATGGACCCGACCCGGAGGGCCTTGGAGATCGTGGCCGTGTAGGCCTCGGCCTTGTCTTTTGAGATTCTTAGGGACTCGCTTGCGGTGTCTATGTGGACACCTAGGTAGTCTACCTGCTGGGTCGGCGTGAGGACGCACTTGTTGAGGCCCGGTATCGCCCCCAGCGATAGCATGAGGTCGATGATCTGCGGGGTGACCGAAGCTAGGTACGATGGGGAGGCATGGGACACTAAGAAGTCGTCGAGATAGACCGCGATGGTCACCCCGAACCTGTGTGCGATGATCTTTGCAAGCTGTATGGTCGTGCTCTGGAACACGTACGGCGCCGCTGTCCATCCGAAGCCGAGTGTGTTGTACCTGAATGCGCGGCCGTCCGGTAGGACCACGCCTAGGAGGGGGGAGTCTCGCGAGGCGACGCCAAGTTGGTGGTATCCCGATGCTAGGTCTATCTTGATCATGTAGTCGTTCTTGTGCAGATTGCGGACCGCCCGTCTGATGCCGAACAGACGAAACACCCTCAGCTCTGCTGTCAACTCGTTCAGGGCTCGGAGGTCGTGCACGGGGCGGACATCGTCTTTGCCCTTCGACACCGCGAACAGGGGTGCGCTGTGACGCAGTTCGTCTATCGGGCACGGGGAGAGGACGCCCTTGGCGACTAGCTCTTCGATCTTCGGGAGTAGGCGGGGGTCCACTCGCCTTTGCGGTTCTGGTGGAGGGGGCGCAGAGGTGAGGTGGATAGGGACGCCATCCCGCAGCCAGCTTACTACCTCGGGGGAGGCACCGAGTCTTGCCCACACCGGCCACTTTTTGTTCATTGACGGGAACTGAACATCTGTGGCAAGGGCTACTTCTTGTGCTTCTTGTGAAACCCCCCTTTGTTCTGGGGCTGGTCCTTTCTCTTACCCTTGGCTCTGGCTTTGGCTGCGCAGTAGGAGATGGCACGGGGGGTTTTGGTCTGGGACGTGTTGAACAAGTCGAGAAACAGTTCGCAGGTTGCGTCCGACCAGTTGTCGTCCTTGAGGTCCAGAAGGGTACGGCGTGCTTGGAGTTCCACCAGGAGTCTTGCTTTGAGCGGCTCGTCGTCGAGGGCGTTGACGATCACCATCACGCGGCGAAGCCACTTTGCTTCCGCCTTAAGTGGTCTCTTTGTCGGAAGCTCGCCGTATGCATCCATCTCTGCCAGTGTTTGGTCAATATCCGCTTCATCTTGTTCAGGGAAGAAATCAATTTGAGATTCCTTCGGCGGCTCGGTCTCGGGCGGCGGAGGAGGCGGATTAAGCTTTGCAAGCTGTTGCGAGATGGTAGCGATTGAGGCTTCTAGGTTATTGAGCCTCGTTGCCGTCGGATCTGGATGTTCCGAATTTTCTACCATTCTGCCCGCATAAACTGCGCGGCTCGCCTGGTCGGCGCATCACCATGCCGGAGCGAGGCGATCTCATTGCCCTCCGCTCACGGCCCGTTACCCGAGGTAACCTGTCAGCGCGATGTAACGCCAGCTTGATAACCAAGCCTTATGACATACGACGTCTTTCCAACGGAGGAAGAATATTTACAAGAAACCCCTGGTTTGCTATGTAAATATTCGGGACTTACCGCCACCTGGCATTCTCTGGGTAAGTCGAACTGGCTCGCCTTACCTGACGAGCAGGTACACTGGCCTTGACCAGCGTCGGTCCTGGCGCCGTCGCTGCTAGCGACAACTCTTCTGGCATTGTCCTT
Organism: Carpediemonas membranifera; assembly: GCA_019828565.1. Classification (NCBI taxonomy): domain Eukaryota; phylum Fornicata; genus Carpediemonas; species Carpediemonas membranifera. The sequence continues at coordinate 60,222 of JAHDYR010000047.1, read as the reverse complement.
ATCCTGCACATTGCGCCAAAACCCATCACCCGAGGTGATAAATCTCAGACACCTGATGTGGTGCCAGTACGCCAGGCAGGTCGTTCGGGACCCTCTGCCTTGGGCGTGCCCGTGTCTTCTTCGGGCATCTTTCGAATTCTGCCATATCCTGCACATCTGGTCGAATCAATCCAACGATCAATAGTCTCCGGCCCGCGCTCCCCGCGGGACCCTCCGACCCTCAGCACCCCGGGTGCCCTGGTCGAGTGCTGCTCTCCACAAAGTGTGGCTCTATAACAGAGAGCCCTCTTAAATCCAACCAAAATGGGGGGGCGAGTATTTACTTCGGGTGGCTTCCCCGAGCTCTTATGACAGACCTGGGTAAATCCTCGTCTCGCGATCCGGTCAGGTCCGGAACGGCTCCGACACCTGCCGATGCGTTTCGAAGTGTGACCTAAAGTGCACATCTTATCTGTCCGGCGGTCTCTTCCGCCATTTCTCTTGGTCTGACTCCATTTTCAGTCGATTGCGCCATCGATTCTCCCGGATCGAATCACCTCGATTCGTATCCGAAACTCCCACCAGATTCAACCTCTTAGCACGGCGACCCGGTCCCGCTGGGGTCTCGCCCGCGCCTCGGCACTCTAGGGTGCCGTGAGCTCATGTGCAAATAATAATAATAAACAAGGGCCACGGCAGAGTAATACAAGTTATACAATTACCTACTTGATCCAGGATCAGTCCGTGGGGACAACGACGGAGTCAAAATACTCGTTCTGTCCCATGGCGCTGCCTTCGTCAAGTAAGAGGACTCAGTGAGGCTCACGCGATTATTAACACGCCTTTCTTAATATTCCTGTACAAAGTTTATCAATCAATCAGTATGTGTCAGCTCTATGTCCCACGGCCGCGAACGACGGGAATGTCTTCCGTCTCAACCGCTCTACCTCAGCAGTAAGCACGTTAGCCGCAGCCTTCTGTGCCTTGATGGCGTCCTCCTGCTTCTTCCTGCGAGCGGCAGCGGTCGGTCCCTTGGGAGCCGCGTCAGTCTTCGCCCTGTGCAGCACGGCGTACAACCGGTTCCATTGTTCCATCTTCTTGGTGAGGGCATCAATCGTCATCTCCATCTCCCGGGTCGTCTTGTCAAAGCGGCTGGTCTTTCTCTGGTACGACGCTACGTTAGCCTGCATAGATTTGAGCGACTTGGCGTGGTCAGATTTCATGTGTGAGAGCTGCTTGGTCAGAATCTCGACCTGCTTGCGGTGGATCGACTCCGCATCCTTCGCGTGGAGGAGCTCACGCATCTCTCGCCGAACTCTGAAGAGCTGCAGGTCGCTCGTCTGGGCCTGAACGTCGTCAATTTCGAGTTGTCTGTACTGCTTCTCCCATACAATGTTGTTACACGCGCTCCTAGTGTCCCTGACACGAATGAGTGCGTCGCAGTGCTCCTGAGCGAGCTTGGCGATCGTTGAGTTGTACCCGTCGATCGTGCTCTTACTTAGCATCACGGCCGAAGAGTAGTCAGTTGCCACGGGATTCCGGGGCACCTCGACTTGCCCCTGCTGGAGCTCGACCACAATGAGGTTGTCGAAGATGGCTGACCGATGTTGGGCTGCGAGGTCGACTTTTCTTTGCTCGAGTGACTCGCGCCGAGTCGAGATTTCACCGACGCGGGCAGCCACGCGAGAGGAAGCATCGACTACATCTGCGTGGACAAGCTTCTGCTGGTGGTTGCGGGCGTCAGCGAGTGCGATCTCTGCTCTCAGGCCAAGTGCGTTGCGCCACATTGCCGTGATGGCGTCCTCGACCGCACCGTTGTCGAAGCCGTCCGCGGCACCCTGCTCGGTCGGCTTCAGCTCATTGAGCAGCTTGATGTCAGCAGGCGTGGGTGCGAACTTGTCTGCAAACCTGGGGCTGTCCCACGAGTCCGTCTCATGAACAACGGCTCTGGGCCTCGTGTCGAGCGGCTGCGTGTGTCCAGAGTCGCCGCTGGGGCCGGCCAGCTGAGCGTAGAGTGCTTCAGGGCTGGGGCGGCGGCCGACCATGTCCGAGAGCGCGTTAATCACCGCGGCAGAGAGCTCGGGCGTCATGGCTGCGACGATGTCCTGGTACTCACCGATGATTCGGGGCTTTCTCTTGGCAGGGCCTCTCGAGTTCTGGGCGATCTCGGCTGCTCTGGCCTTTTCCTCTTCCACTCGGCCAGACAGGGTGTCCTGGAGCGTCTGGGCGGTCTCTAGAGCCTTGGTGGTGTCGGCGATGTCGAGCTCAAGCTGGGCTTCGAGCTGGGTGACGGCGACCTCTTGGAGATAGAGGCCTGCGAGCTCGATTACCTGAAGCTGAAGGATGGCGCAGGCGCGGGTGGTGTTTGCCTTATCGATAGCGAGCGCGGCAAGCTTGGCGTCGAACGCGTCAGCGAGCTCCACAACCTGCTCCTTGCTCCGCTTCATCTCCCCCTCGAGACCCTTGACTCTCTTACTACGCTCCTCCGCGATCTTCTTAACCTGCGTGTTATACGCCTTGATCGCAGCAACCTGCTCGTCCGTCCTGTCGGCCTCTGCCACGTCGAATGCATCAGGGCGTTCGAGAGCGTCGAGTTCGTCTGCTTCTTGAACCTCGAGGGAGCCTCCCATCATATCTCCGAGCGCTCTGATCGCAGCCTTGTCAGCCGCCATTGCAGCTAGGCGAGCCTGCTCGGCAGCCTCCTTAGCAGCGAGCTCGGCCTTCTCAGCCTCCGAGAACACGCGTTCGACAGTAACTTCGGACGGGTCGACGGCGAACTTGTCAACCTTGACGGTGCCAGTCTCGTTGAACGTGGCCGAAGGGAGTCTGAAGGGCGTCTTGGGCACTTGCAGCTTGGACTGAAGCTCGTGGATCTCGACCACGATCTGGGCGATTCGACTCTCCTTGGAGTTGAGTTTGTCAATAGTCGCGCGCTTATCGTGCAGAGTTTCGACAAACCGACTGTTGAAGGCGAGTTGCTGCTTCCTTATGCACGCCTCGAGCATGCGGGTCTGCGCGACCCTGCGAGAGGTGGTGAACAGCTCGAGGGGTTCATAAAGACACTCCTCAACCTCGGGGAGCTCCACAGCACCCTGGTCCTCGTCGTCAGCGGCCTCCTTCTCCTCTGTGTCAACTACACTCGACTCAAGCCGCACCTGCTGCTGTGTGGCGAGCTCTATGGCTCTGAGGTGCCGTATGGCAGTTACCTGTGCCTCCCGGGTCTTGTCCCACTTGGGAAGGGTAAATGATTCGACAGCTACGGGGGCGGCTAGGCCAGTAACCTCGGTGGCGTGGTCGACAGGAACGTGGGTGCCGACCGTGTCAGCGTGGATGGCAGAGGTGATAGCCGCGCGGACATTCACCCAGGCTTCGCACTCGTCGTGGGTTGTTGCGACGGCCTTGGCGTTGTCGTGCTCGATGCTCTTGGCCAGTTCAACGTCGATAGTAAACTTGTCCAGGTCGACCCGATCCATCTCCTCGCGAGCGGTGTTCTCTTCAATCAGGGCCTCAACAGCCACACGGATCTCACCAACCTCCTGCCTCAGCTCATTAGCCATTCTCTCATGGGCCTCACGAGTAGCGCTCATCCGTCCAAGCTCAAACTCCTTTGCTGGCGAGATCAACTCAGCCGACTCCTGAATAAATTCAGGAGCGGGTTGGGCGTCGACCGCGAGCTGACCAAGCTGGTTGTCGTCGTGCATCACGTGGAATGAGGCGGCCATGGAGGAGGCGCAGTGGGTGCTGTTGATTGAATCAAATCTCAGGAGGAGCTCGTCCATGGTACGGACGAGGATGACACCGTCGGCGCCGGTGCTTATGAGGTAGTTGAGGGACGAATGTTCGTTCTCCCTCGCGGTGTTGATAGCTACAGCCTGCACGGCGCCGCAAGTGGCGCAGTGGGACCCGGAGATTTCGACAGCGTGCTGGTTGCCGACAACAAGGGCGACAGCGCCTGAGGACAGACCAATGGCGATGATAGTGCCCTCGATGCGGGGAAGCACGCACAGTGTCGACGGTGGGGCAGGCAAGGGCTCGGTACGGACGGCCTCGGTTGGGGCATTGCGGGTCTCAAACAGACTGGTCCCAGTATGAACCGTGGCGAAGTTATATACAGCAAGAGAGTCGGCATGTAACACGTAAACTTCATCGGGGTCGACCACCTTGGCCCCGTTGTCTCCAGGAGACGTGGTGCACTTGGGGGCGACTGCAAAGGCAGTGAACGGCGCCCCCGTGCGGAGTTCGGTCCTGGTGATCTCGGTGACACTGATAGTAAACCCGTCAGACCCCGCGTGCAGGTCGTCTTGGACCTGTAGTCGCCATATGGTCGTGTTGGTCACACCTACGTAGAGGAAGCGGCGCCATTCGAAGGCACGATCGCCCACACGCCGCTTGCCCATCGCCCATTGAAGGGAGGGGGTGGACGCGGGCTCATCAGCGACACTGAACTGGGCCAGGCCGACGAAGCGGGCGTACTGCAGGCTAGGGGGCTCCTTGGGGTCCGCGATGAACTTGATGAACGCCACATGCGGACTAGATTTCGTCGTAGCCGCGAGGAAGAAGCCGTCTACAGAGCAGGACAAGGAAGCGACCGGGCCGTCGAACATTCGCTGGGCAAAGGCCAGGTTGACCCTAGTCCCTGGCTCATCGGGCTCGGCTGTCCGGAAGTGGTAGATACGGACAATGCCGGTGTCGTCGCCTATAGCGACACCGTTGACGGCAGGACACACAGCCATACACGTGGGACGGATGGGTGTGTCGGTCGAGTCGACGAGGGGTTCGATGAGGGAATAGTGGCCAGAGACAGTGTCAAAGGCTGAGAGGAGACCCGTTTGCCAGACAGTGACGTGGAGCTCGGGGTGTCGCGTGCCGGTCGCCCCGTCAGGGAATCTGATGATGTCAGAATCTACTGGGATTCCCACTGGAATGCGGGCCTGGATGCGGTCAGCTACCTCGGCCTGGACGTTGTCAGCATCAACGGATGCAAAGGCGACCATGTTGGTCTTGGGGCAATATACAGATACGATATGGCGTCTATCGATGGGTGACAGAGTGGCCGGGGCAGTGATAGCCTCGAGCACACAATCGGGTGAGTCAGCGAGCGCCGTGACGTCGATGCTGGAGAAACGAGACGCCCCAGTGAGCTCTGCTGTGTCGTGAGCGGCGTGGATGGCGTACTGGACGACTCGGTTGGGGTAGACAACGAGCACGTTACCAGGGCACACAATGTCTACGGGCGCTGTGCCCTCAGTAGTCTCGATTACCGTGAGCGTCGGCTTGAACTCCGCCACTGCCGTCTCCTGCTTAGCCACTGCGTGCTTTGTGGCCTTTCTCGAGCTCTTGCGCGACTTAGTAGCGCTCGACTTGGTCTGGCGGGACTCACCGGAGCGTCGACGGGGTCCCATGCCTGCTGTGGCGTACGCCAGGCCGGTGGACGTGGCAGCAACGAAGCCGTACCCGTTTGCTACGTAAGCTCCGACACCAGTGAAAGTCTCGCCCTCAGTGGCAATGATTGAGTGGACTTCGAACGTGTCCTCGATGTCTGCCAGACGCCGCTTCTGGAGAACGAGAAGCTCGGTGGAGCTGACGATAACTCCCCAGTTAGGGTCGACTGGGCAGATGTGGATGCCCGCGAACTTGGACAGCGGGGCACTCGGGTCCGGGTTGAGCACGTCCAGGCTGAGTGGAGCTTCGGGGAGGTCGAGGTGGGCGACCTCCATGACAGTAGGCATGCCAGTCTCCTCGTCGGGGGCGATGGTGTAGAGCACTACTGTCTCGCAGCTGGAGACGAGGCCGTCGACGTCGAAGAGAGCGAGGAGGTAGATGATCTGGCCGTCAGGAGACGACGTCAAGGATAGGTGGATCGGACGACGCATTCCAGTGTCTATGTGGACACCCTCGCGGATGTGAATGCCTGTGTGGTGTTGGGTAATGCGGCAGGAGCCGTCAGCGTCCTCGTGGCCAACAAAGATCGAGCTCGTCTCTGTGTCGTTGACGACATAGGACAATACTCGGTGACACACGATGTTCTTATCGTTGCTCTTGTTGTTCTGACCTCCATGGTTAGTTAGGAGCTTGTGTATGGTAATTGCGCTGTTGGTGACGACACCAACGGCATCGTTCAGGGCAAATAAACTTGATGGCTTACAGCCAGCAACGTAGTGCAGCATTGCTGCATTTTCTGCGTCCATTGCTCGCGTCCGCTTCTTGTGCCGAGAAATTTGGGTTATACTGCGTCATCGAAATCTTTGAGGTTACGCATGCCGGCTGGACGTGAAAATGAAGGAAATCTGATCTGTATCATCGTATGACTTTGTATGCCGCTTTACGCCACTCAATGCGAGACAGTTCTTATTCTGCACTCAATGCTCGAGGCGGAGGTGCTGAAGGTTGTGGACCCCCAGGAGTATCTTAAGCAGCTCCTGGATGGAAAATACAGTGATTATTGCAGGCCAGATGGCCGCAAGAGTCTCACAGAAGAGCATGAAGTGCAGATTTCCTCCACTAACTCGTTAGGCGGCATTGGGAGTGCTGTAGTACGTATTGGAGGAACTGTTGTCTCCACAGTAGTGCATTATGAAGTTGGAATCTCTGAGATCGACGAGGAGGGCGAGCTTATTCTTTCTTCCTCCCAGCTTCACCCTATTGCTGCCCAAAACGCCCTCATGCTGACCCGTATCCGCGGCACAGCGCGTACTATGGCTACTGAAGGCGGAATTGAACTCACTAGGACCGTAGATGACACTTGTCTCCTCGTTCGTTTGAAGCTCGACCTCACTGTCCTTTCAAACGACGGCAGCCTCCTTGCCACCGCTCTTCACTCCATCCACACCGCCCTATCTACTGCCACAGTGCCTTGTCTTACCATTGAGGAGGGCATGGTACGCACAGCAACTGATATTGACCCTTCGCCCCTATGCCCATCGATGCCCACGCTTTCCGTAACGACAAAAGCGATACTCAGACCAGAGCCGGGGAAAACACACAAGGTGCGTTGTCCCTGCAAGTTTGAGGAGGAAAACGCGGTCGCCCACTGTCTGAAGGCGGTGCTGGGTGGGCTGACGGTACTCTATGTCGCAGAGGGCGTGGCCAAGTAGACATCAGACTTCGCGGATAAAGAAATCACTCCAATAAGATGTTTATCGCGAGAGATATACATGGTATCGATATATTCAACGTAAATCACAGTCATCCTCGAAGCTTGTGGTAAAGAGGCTACCGTCGAGAATATGCTCCTCTCGTAGCCGATCCACCACGCCTCGGGCAGCCATCGAGCGGCGCACGGCGACACTGCCGTGGGAATGAATGGCGATGAGGGCATCCGACGCCAACTCCCGCACGCGTCCGTTTTCCCCAGATAGAAGCATCGAAAGTGTGTCGAGAGCGCCAACAGAGACGAGGGACGAAACAACGCGATCTGAGCACTTGGCCAGAGATGTGACCGCTGCGACAGCTGCGAGCTGGACGGTGACGGCGGGGGAGGCGCAGAACAAGACAACGAGGTAAGAAATGCGGTCACTACGTGCTGTAGCAAGGGCCACGCCGAGAGAGTTATCAGCAGTTGCAGCGCCAGACAGACACATGCAGAAAGATCGTTGGATGGGGAAGAAATCATAGTCTTTCTTGTCAATGACAGAAGCTGCGCTCAACAGGGAAGCAACGAGGGTATCGCCCTCTTGGAGCACGATCTCGCGGCCGGAAACGCAGGAGAGGAGCTGAGCAAGAAGAAACACGGATGCCTCGCGAAGAGCGCGGCATGTAGCGGCTGCGTACTCCAATACAACGTCAACGATGCAGTTGTCGTCGATGAGGGACCACAGCGGGCTTTCAGACCCAGCACTGTTCCAGTCGAGATCATCGCCGTGCTTGGCCAACTCGCCAAGGCAGTGGACTGAGCGCACGGCCAGTTCAAAGGCAAGCGTAGTCTCGGCCGTGTCGAGCGTCTCATCATAATCAGAGCCAGATGAGCCAGAGAGCGAGGCCGAGCTGGGGATGTTGTTCAGCGTAGGCAGACGCGCTGTGTTGAACCTTGGAGTGAGCTTGGGGGCCGTGTTGAGCGAGTCGCGGCGTTCGGTGGTAACTGAACGAACAGTGACGACGGGAATGTTGAGCGTGGGCATCGAACCACGTGTCGGATCAATGGAGGAGGAGGACTCAAACTCGTCGTAGCTGTCATACCCGTCATCGTATTCAGTGTCATAAACTGCACTGTCATCAGTTGATTGGGACATGATCGTACTTGGCTCGAGCTCTGGAATTGTCATGGGCACCTCCAGTGACCTCGGCGTGGCCTTACCGCTCATGGTGCCCTTGATCGTCCCCGCGGACCTGGTTTGCGGTGTCGATGCCTGCGGTGAGGCGGGCGAGTCAGCCTTGGGCAAAGCTGCGCTGCTTGGAACCTCCATGATACCAGGTATGTCTGCCCCCTTCTTGATGGCTTCGGTGTCTATGTTCTGGATGACGAGCTTGGGGAGCTCCTCTCGGTGGGCGTGTAGGAGCACGTCGATGTCCTTGGAGATCAGCCGTCCGAGCGCTGTGGTGGCGTGGATCCTGATATGGATGGGCCCTCCGTGGGAAAGGAAGGCGCCTATCGCTCGTATAGCGCCCTGCTTGACGACAATGAGATGAAGAATATCATGGGTAGCAAGCTTATCGAGAAGCTCTGAAGAGGCGAGTGCCATCTCCCACGTGCGGTTCTCGACAATCGCGGGGAGGAGCTCAACCACGCTTGTCAGGGCTACCTTGTGGGCAAGCAGGCCGCTCGAATCTTTCCTCACGTCAGCGGTACGGGTCAACGCAGCCATCGCCTGTAGCTGAAAGGGCGTCTCAACGACAATATGCCTGTACAGCCTCTCAATGTATACACGGTTCCTCACCATCGGCTTCACTATGGCTGAAGCAATGACCTCAGGGTCTCGTAAAGTCCTTCGTGCACTCTGGAACGCCACATTGACCGGTCTAGCGGACTCAAGGTCGCTGTTTGACCTAGTCCGCAGAGTTGTGTCAGATTTCGTGTTGGCGAACTTGGAGAGCTCATTCATGGCTTCTCGGGCCTCGCGCTCCTTCTCAAAAGTGACCGCATCCATGCTTGGCGGAGCAATACGACGCCTAGGTTCAGTAAACGCGTGGACCAAGATGGCTACAACGGGCAGGGTCACGTAAATGGCCGGGAGAAGAATCTGGAGGACGAGAGAGATTGGTGTCTTCACGTCTGGCAGGAGTATCGATGTGTAGTGGGAGAGAAGGGTAATTACTGATGATATGGCGCCTAACAAGTAAATGATGGACCTGAATAGATTCGTGGAGAAAATATTGGACGGTTGTAGCCAAATATTGAGCGCTAAGAGGACTAAACTTCCACCGCACGAAGCCCACATGCAGAGCTCGCTGCTGACCGCGTTTGCCGCGGAGATTACAGCAACTGTGATGTTTTTGGCCATTGAGAACAAGGGCATCGTTCTAAGATCGAGAGATTTGTTAAATCGATCTGGGTCAGTACCTGTGGGCGAGAGCGTCGTTGTCGGGAAATACACAGCAAACGCAAAGAGAGATAGTGACAGATACTTGGTGTGAGTGTCAGATAGACAGGCGATGGATGTATCAGAATCCAGGTGACCACCGCTGCACTTCCAGGAGGAGAAGATGACGCGCATGACAATATAATAGAGTGGATTGCTCAGCATCTCCAGGACGACGTGGATAATGGGGTTTCGTCTGAGCCAACCGCTGTACCGTCGTCTGCTGGTAAGAAGCTCTATAGTGCGGGGCAGGGAGACAAGGAAGAGCCAAAGAGAGACGATGGCCATGCCAATGATGAAGGATATCTGGTATTGGAACTGCAGCATGACTATACGAAAGAACACGTGGAGCCACTCCGCCCAGACATCGGAAGCAAGTACGGGGAAAGCTGTTAGTTGGAGCACCTCGAGCACGAGCTGGACAACCGTGAACAGGTTCCAGAAGGTGAGCCTAGCTGTAAAGGAGGGCGAGCGGATGGTGACACGGACAGGGTCTTTCGTTGCAACAGCAGTGGCCACCGTTGCTACGAATATGGCTACGACAACGACGAGGGAGATGGCTATGCCATACGGTATCGCAGCACGCATCCCATAGTCGGTGAGGAAAACGTATATGACCGTCCACACGAGATACAATGAGTGGGCCCAAACTAAGACCAGTGTAAAGTTCCTCCCGAGGGTCTTCGACGTATCTTGGAGCACAAGCACGGGGAAGAGAGCGAAGATCACCATGACACACGCTGCTGTCGACCATATCGGGAGCATGAATGCTGCTAGTAGGAGAGTTACTATCCTCGGGGTGCGGGTAAACTTCTCATAAACGGTGGTCGCCCCGTGGACGTAAATCTCGGCCCTGGTGCCGTCCTTGCCGAACCAACGGGCCACAACCTCTATCCTAGAGATGACTTCGGGGGCAGTGATGTATGATAAGACAGACATGAAGCTGTTACAGCTCAATAGCAGTGTACCAGTAAACTGGAGTGCCCAAAGTACCCCTCGTAGACTGGTGTGGGTGTTGCGGAGGAGAACGCATACGTGAATGAAGACCAGGGGCGACATGCTGACGATGCTGCTGAAGAAGTGGCGGCGGACGTGCTTGTGGAGGGATACAAGCTCTAGAAGGTGCCGGTCTTTCGCTGATACCTGCATACCGTAGCGTCGTCTGGCGTCCTCCTGTGTTGCCGATACAGACCTGTCGACCGAGAATACGAGAAGAGATGCCACAACGAAGAACGCGACGGTGGGGGCGATGCCGAAGGCGACCTGGACAGACAGAGTGCCGCTAAGCCAGTTAAACGGGTAGCTTCCGCCGCCGTACGCCTTGTGGATGAAGGGCACGAGGGATACCGCACACGTGATGAGAGCACCAATGAGCAAGGATGATCGAAGGACATGCCTGTGTATCATGAGGCGTGAGTAATCGGACCTGATCTGGATGGCCATGATCCATATGGTGACGAGGAGCACGATTTGGAGCTGGAAGCGAGCGAGGAGGACGACTTCGTAGCAATACGCTAAGAACGGGGCAAGAGAGGAGAGAAAGGGGAGGAAATTAACAAAGGTGAGAAAGTAAAGGGTACATATGAACGTGTTCAGCATGAATGTTGATCGAACAATGGTCATTGGGAAGCTGAGCTGCTGTTCTTTCGTCTTCACGAACAGTAGGAGAAGGAAGAGAAGGTTCGGCACGAATCCAAAGGCACCGCCAAGCATGATGGCTATAGAATCGAGCGAATGCAAGGTAGCATCCGCAACCATCGTTTTGAGGGAACAACGAAGAATTCTCAACTGAAACAAATCGCGTTATCTTTTCGCCCAGTCTGACTTAATCAGCCACCCAACCCGGCTCAGGTAGACATGAGGTCGATTTATGCCGCATATCCGTACTTCTAATCGAAGCTCCACACCGTTAAACCAGCCAGGTTGGATGACAGGCGAATCGCAAGAATACATGCTGTTACACTGCTACTTTACTCGGCCTCGTCATCATCCTCCTTCGCGAACTCCCCTGTGGGCGACCCGAGCTCCATATCCTCTTCCTCCTCCTCTTCGTTGAGGGTCTCGTCAGTACCTGCCATAGGAACGTCCTCTTCTCCCGCAGGGTTCGCTTCCTCCTCCTGCTCGCCCTCTGCCGCGGCCTCGGCGTCGCTCTTAGCCTTGGCCTCCCGTGCGGCCTCCTCCTCCTGGGCCTTGTTCACGAGACGGCTCTTTTCCTGCCACTTCGTCTTTTCCTCGGTCGATAGCTCGTTCCAGAGACGACTAATCTTCGCATTACCCTCATTGGCGAGCAGCTCGATGCCAGTTTCGTCCATGATTTTCCGTCTCATCGCAAATTGGAAGAGAGTGAACCCGACGAACCCAGAGATCTGCTCCACCTGCTTCTTGGAAGTCTTGCCCTTCTTGCCCCGCTTCTGTATGGCTCCAGTCGCCTTCTTCGCGGCCTTGACCGCCTTAGCCTCCTTGGCGGCGAGCCTGATGGCTTTTTCTTCTTCGCGCCAATTGGGATACTGGGTGGTGTATTCGGCGATCGCACGCTCGTATTCTGCTTTAAGCTCCTTCTGCTTCTCAACATATGGCGTCTTCTCCTCATCCGTCAAGGCGTTCCACTTCTCTGTGAGCTTGGACTGGATTTCCGTGTGCTTAAGCGCGGGGAACTCGCTCTTCACGGTAGCGCGGTTCTCGCCAACGTATATAAAGTATGAAGTGAGCGGCTTCTTCGGCGGCGGCGGCCTGCTTGCCATCGTTATGTTCAATTCCCGAATAACGAAAAGTCCTTAATCCGCGAAATGCTCAGAAAGGCGAGACGAATCCCGGGGCGTTCCATACTGCCCACCTTTCCCGGCCAGACTGTCTTTTCGACGTAAAAAAGCTTGTGCCATAATCTGCACCGATGAAGCTCGAGTGGCCAGAACTCCATGAAGGAACTCAGCGGTTCCTTGCTGACCAAGAATTTGCTATCCCAACACCAGTGCAGAATGTTGTGATTCCCTACGTCGTCAACAGCACAAGCGTTTCTGTGGAATCGGAGACCGGCAGCGGAAAGACGCTATCCTTCCTTATCCCGCTCATTGAGCTTCTGCACAAGCAAAAGACGCTAACAGGGCTTCTATCTCTCATTGTCCTACCCACCAGAGACCTTGCCATTCAAGTCCACAGTGTTCTCGTAAGCCTCCTTGCCTACCACCCCGACCTTTCCGCCACGCCCCTCCTGGTGCTCGGAGCAGACCACTCCCAGGACAAAGCCATAGACCGCTGGGCTAAGGATCCGTCTGCCCCCGCTGTAATCGTGGGCACGCCCGGCCGCCTCCACTCAGACCTGATGTCCCGCCTCAAGATGGAACACACCCTCCCCATTGCACTCAAAGGGTTCCAGTACCTTATCCTGGATGAGTGCGACCGTCTGCTAACATATGGAGGCGTACAGTCACACAAGGCGATGGCCATGGACATGTCACAGCAAGTCAGGGAAATCGTCGGTCTGCTGCCGAAGCAGAGAGTCACAGGCATGTTTAGCGCTACTGCACCGCCCCCAGACGTGGTCGATCTTGTCCTGGGATCAGAGGGCCGCACACGCGCGACGATTCGACTGACACGCGAGGATGGACCTCTTCCATCGGCCCTGGAGAACAAATACATCGTCGTAGACCACCGATACAAGGTTGTACGTCTGCTCGGCCTTATCAGAAGAGCCGCTGTGCGTGGCGACAAGGCGATTGTCTTTGTGAACCAGCGTAAGATGATTCGGTACCTCGAGCAATGCCTCACCCACCCCTCGATTGCCCAGTTCTACTCGGCCAAGGGCAGCGGTAGACCAGACCCGACTCTCCAATTTATCCACGGTAAGTTCAAGCAGGGCGAGCGTCATGCTGTGATTGAGTCTTTTTCTCAGTCAGGAAGCGGTGCAAAGGTTCTAGTAGCGTCAGATGTAGTTGCTCGTGGCATTGACTTCACCGACGTCACCACCGTTATCCAATTCGACCCGCCCACACAGAAGGAGACGTTCATCCACCGCGTCGGCAGGTCTGGAAGAGCTGGCCGGGCTGGTGAGAACATCACCCTCGTTGACCCCGCCACAGCCGATGCATACCTCGCGTATCTGACACAAACAGAGCACGTAACCCTGCAGCCTCTAGAACAGGCCGATGAGTGGTGGCCGGTCGACACCAAGGGCACTATACTCACACCTGAAGTGCCGCTGACCGAGGATGACTATGACTTGAAGCACAGGCTTGCGAAGACTGTCGGAAAGGCCATCAAGGAAGCTAAGACTGTCAAGAGACAAAAGGACAAGGGGGTTCGAGTCAAGGAGAAGGAGGCCGCGGCAGTGCAGGCTAAGGTTGATGTTCTCGTCGCTAAGGAGACGGCTCTCAAGGAGAAGCACTCGCAGGCCAGGAACCACCCTGTGATGGAGGCGATTCGGAGTATCGCGAGGTCTGATCGAGATTTTTACGATATCCAATCTGAAGCGTTCAAAATGTATTTATCAGGCTACACCCACCATTTCCTGGGCTATATCTTCGAGAAGAACAAGCTAGACATTGGCGGTGTGGCCACAGGCATGGGCATGATCGCACTCCCCCACAGATTAGACGAGTATAAGACGACCTACGTCTGGTTCGTCAAAGAGAGCATGAACGTGGGGGAGATCCCGTATCTGGACCCTGGCAAGGAGAAGGCGAGGCTCGAGAAGGTGACTGAGGCCAAGCAAAGGAGGGCAGAGCAGGAAGCTGCGAAGAAGAAGGCCGAGGCGGAGCGGTTGAAGGCGGTGAAGACGAAGCGAGAGGATAGGAAGGTTCAGCGGGGTCAGACGATGAGTAAGGAGGACCTGGACGATCTGATGGACGACTATAAGAGTTTGAAGCGCGCCAAGAAGGAAAAGAAGCGGTGATTCATTTAAAAAATCGGTTAAACCGAGCTCCCTCATGGGCGATCATGGCCGACTAGGGATGATTTCATGCACGTTTCGAGCCATCGGCCTTTCATGATCGGGAATCATCCACGATTCCCATTCGACTGCACGCTTACGATAATACGCCATAAGCCGGTTGAGTAGCGGAATGAGAGAATTGTACGGTCATTTGGCCTTACTACGCCGCATGCGGTGGCCTCAAAGGGCACAGACCAGTTGTTACCGCGGTGACACAGGTGTCGTTTTCTGCCAAGCAACTCGGCTGCAGTAGGACACCCCCCAAACAAACTTGGTTAAACCGTGCTTTACTCCATATCAACATCACCCTGGCTCTCCTCCTTCTCTCCGGCGCCCTTCTCGTTCTCAATGTCACTCCCCTCTTCTTCCTGGGGCTTCTCTGCGGGAGGGGCGAGCGTACGAGCATCAGGCCGCCGCACCCTCAGCTTCAACCCAAACTCACCAGCCACACCAGCCGGCGAAGAGAGCTCGATGCTTTCCCTATGCTTCTCGACATGCCGCTTCAAGCTGAGCTCACGACGCCCCCGCTCGTCGCAGTACGCCAAAAGGTCGGCCACATCCACCACACCCCATTCAAGCTCGGCGTTCATGGTGAGGAGGGCGCCGGGCACGAGGGGCGAGAGCCAGTATGACCCGAACCTGCGGTCCTGGCCCAAGTGTGATGTGCTGCGACTCACAGCACGTTTGAGTTGGGCAGCGAGACTCTCTTCCTCTCGCTCAAGCTCGGCCTCGACCTTCTCAGCGCGCTTAGCGGCCTTGGAGATGACGTTCTGCAGATCTTCATTAACCCTGAGCTTCTTGGTCTCAAGACGCCCCAGGCGGGTCACCATCGACTCGCTTCCCTGGCCCGCGTCAATGCGGGCTTGGAGACTGCCCATCTGCTTGTCAATATCCTCAAGTTGGGAGAGTAGCGCGGTCTTCTCACGCGCGCTCTGTGAATCCTCGCCGGCGGTCAGCTCCTTAACGCGCTTCCGTTTGGAGAGCTTGACACTGTGTAGAGCCTTCTTGAGACGCTCAACGTCGTCCTGGACGTCCTTGAGCATTGTCCTGACATTCTCAGTCAGACTCATCTCATTGACAAGCACCTTAATCAGCTTGAGTCGGTCAGACATCGGCAAGTCAACGAGACGTGTGGCAATGAACATCGGGTTGTTATCACGGTCACGGGACTTCCGTTTCTGGCAAGCGGTCATGAATATGATTGTTTCCTTGAGCCACTGGAGATCATCATCGAGCAGACCCTGAGATTGCTCAATCTCCGAGAGATACTCCCACCAGGTTGTGATCCAATCAATATCGCTCGACCCGAACTCTTGTCTAAACTTCAGCGTACCCGCCAGTGGTCGTGGGCGGTGCTTCTCCGCCTTGGGCTTGACTTCTTCGTCCTCCTCTTCCTCTTCCTCTTCGCTCTCGCTCTCCACTTGCTTCGCCGTCTTGAGCCGTGTTGATCTCCGCAGGTAGGGGGCCAGCTCGTCCTCCAAGAGTGTGTCAGATGCACTCTCCTCAGACTGGTCGCTGAATTGGTACTCGTCTCCGCCGTCATCGTCGGCAATCGTTCCCTGCATCTTAAGGGAGGCGGCCTGCGCTGCGGAACGGCGGGCACGGGGGGCATAAAGCTCGGCAATGTGCTCGTTAGCGAACCGTGTAAGAGATGCGAGGCGGGTGCTCTTCCTGGGCGGCGGCCGGGCAGCAGGGGCGTCAGAGTCCGTCTCATCGACCTCATCGTCGTCCTCTTCTTCTTCATCATCACCATCCTCCTCCTCCTCCTCGTCGTCCTTGTTGTCCCTCTCGACCTTGACCCGCTTGTGAGGCATGGTCGACTCCACATCCGAGTCGGGGTCGTCAAAGAACTCGCCCTCGTTGAGCATGAGGCTGGTGACGCCCGTGACGATGCCGTAGAGGTCTGGGCTCACCTGGTCGTTGAACAGCTGGCCGGTCGAGGGGGTGAATGTGAGAGTTTTGACGAGATCATCCAACTCTGACGCTCTGAACCTGATCCTGCTGCCAAAGTTCGCTACAAAGTCGGCAACCGTCATCAGCGCGCTAACGTCTGCCCCGCTGAGCTTCAGGTCTGGTGAGACCATGTCTTTGACCCACTGGGTGCGGTCCAGGGTCTTGTCCTTGTCTTCGAGCAGCTCGTCAGGCATGGGATAGGTGCTGTCGGTCTTCGGAGCGCTCGTCTTGCTGCCGTCGCCGCTGCGAGCGAGCTTGGCCTGAGCGCCGAACAGGGCAGCCTCGAGAGTCTGCTGGCGTGCCTTGCGGGGCTTAGTAACGATGGCTGGGAGGACCTTGGGTGGCTCAGGGAGGTCGAATAGGCGTCGATAGCGCGGGACAACGACGCCAGCGGTCTTGGCATCAGTCTTGCGGGTAACAAGACGCAGCACGCCTCTGATGTGCTCCTTAGTCTCTGCTGCGTGCTCGTCAATGAACACCTTGTCTCTAGTCACCTCGAACTCGACCGTCGGGGCCGGCTCGACTGTCGGTTGAGTCTTAGTCTTGGAGAGGCGCTTCTTAGCCAGAGTTTCGACCCGAGCGCGCTTGTTGGGGTCTGTTTCAGGGGTCAGCTTGACTGTCTTGGAAGCCTTGCGGGTCAAGCCGGGAGTGGTGACCGTGCATGGCAGTGCAACGGGGCCCTTCTCGCCAGGGACGAAGACGTAGGCCAGCTGGTGCTCGTATAGGCACGTGGAGAGGTGCGTCGTGATGTCTGTGACGAGGTCCTGCGTGCTCAGCGTGGATAGATGGGCCTTCTTGCAGATTTCTCTCAAAACGGGCTTCGGCATGGATGATACCTTCCTGGCAAAGTTCCGCTCCGACTCGTAGGCCTCGGGGTACGTCATTCCGTTCTTCCTAGTGTATTTGCACATGAAAACGGTGTCGAAATACATGTCTCGCCGAGCAATGTACTCGGAATACGTCCTGAAGACCTCGTTGGTCTCTGGCATGATGTAAACATTCTCTCCTACCTTCAAGTTCACTGGCTTTGGTGCTAACGGAACGTCCTTGCCGTCCTTGATAGGCATCTTCGTTCGCGCGCCGTCCAAAACACAAGGGTGCGAGTCGCCAGCGAGTCATGCATGATTGCCTGGCATATCCGCGAGTATAACAGAGGATTGTGTGGGGGCCTGCGGGCATGTCGTTGGCGTAACGATCCAGGGTCGGCAGCGCGTGGGGGTGGTTCGACCTAAAGGGTCGCTGACCACTGAGAGAGGGGAGATCTCGTGGACGATGGCTGTATGAGGCCGATAACAGACTGGATTTGGGAAATATCGTCAGCAATTTTGCTGAGCCGCTTCAAGAATTTCGGTGGTTTTTGGCACACGATGGAAGTCCTCAAGTCCAAACCGATCGCTCAGGACGAGAACGCACCGAACCAAACCTTAGGAGAACAGAAAATAAGCAACCTAGAGCGGAAGGTTCGCGTTCTCAGAGCCCAGAAGGCGGCAAAAGAAGCACGGACTTCTGGACCGAGCTCCACAGATCTCATGAGCGAGATAGCTGCCGATTACACCCCAAAGCAGGTAGTTAGGAAGCAGCTCAGGATCGATGGTATGCTGCGGCGTGCCCCCAAGCATGGTGCTGACAAGAGTATGAGAGACAAGACAAGACCCCCTCTGAAGCGGGCCAAGTCGGTTTCTCCGCCAAGTATGAAGCCCATACCCACTAGTAGCTACTGCTCTTCCCATAAGGCCGCTGAAGCTGCCCGTGAAGCACTCTTCGAGCTCCACACTCGCCAAGCCATCGCTGCCTCAGGCCTCCCTGACTGCGGCTGGGGCCCATCCGAGCTCCCAACCTTCTCTCAGCCCTGTACTACCTCCTCAGCGCCCGCAAGTCTGCCTACACACCCCCGGCCTGCTTCCCAGCCGACGCCACTCATGGGGCTCGGTTCATTCCTGGGGATGGACTCAAGCCCGTCCAAAAGGTTCGCCTTGGATAGCCCGATGAGAACTAGTCTCGAGGCTGCGTGTAAGAAGGATCATTTGATTAGTAGAAGTCGCACGATGGCGGAGGCGATGATCCAGCGCCGTAGGCTGTAGTTTCCGCCCAAAACGCCTAGGCGTGCGGTACGCCAGTTACCTGTGTACATATTCCTTATTTTTACTAGCCGTTATCTCCCATAAATAATTAAACTCGAATGATGGGCTCATTATCATCCGCATCCTGATGGAATTTCGATCCAAAAATTTTTGAAAAGATGCGCGGGTGTCTAGCTACCCTCTAAATTCCTCATGAGCGTTCCGCTATCTTCAGTTTTGTGGAATCTTCGGCTGTCGTCGCCTCGACTGTTCAGAGTCGCGACCAAAAGACGACGGCGCCTATGGACCCCGATCCGAGCGATTGCATCATAGTACCGCCAGAATATGCTTCGGGAACATGGAAGAGTGAGAATGCGATGGAGGAGGATGAGGACATGGAGCAGGATGCTCTCAACCCCGTCGATCTTTCGATTCTACCAAGTGCAAGCGCAGGTGCCGATTTAGATGAACATGTACCTGTTCCTCAGTACGAAGATGATGCAATGGAAGAGGATTATCCAATGGAGGCGGACGAACAAGACGACGATGTTTCAATGCAACACTCTTTCCTACCCTCCGTCGACTCGTCCGTTGGCAACGATAATCTCAATCCAAACATGCTTAAGCTTCTCTCCCTCACCGACGACATGACCACTAGCAAATTTGGCGTCGGTTTCTCTCGGTCTGACGTCGGTAGGTCCGTCGCCGCCGCCCTTCTCGGATACTCTCTTTTCTGCAACATCCACCGCGAGATATACCTCAAGAACGCTGTGGCCTACATGCAGATTGTAGAAACCGACCGTGCGAACCGTGGCAAGTCTGACGTCCAACTCCCAATGGACCGGATGGGCAGGGCCGTCGGAAGGAACCAGGACAGCCGCGTAGAGCTAGTCAAGACGTACCTCAAGGTCCTCGACCTCAGACTTGCTTGGAATGACGAGCTCTCTATCCACGCAAACCTTCAGCGCCTGGACGACGATCCTAGAGGCCGATTCCTCTTCAGCCTGCCCAACCTGCTCGGCTTCTCCCTCCTCCTGCTGACTGCCAACCGGCCCGACATCCCCATGCACCTCGGCCAGGAAGTCTGTGAGGCGTTGGAGGCTAAACTGCTCGACGCCGGCATGGTCACTGTGCAGCGTCTGAGGCAACACCACAAGGCAACTGGAGTGAAAGAGAAGGTCATGCATAAGGTCCTCCGTCGTTTCAAGCGCAAAACTGCGCAGATCGCCTGCTTCAACCTGACTCGCATGGTGGCACCCGGCATTTCCGTCTCCGGCATGCTTTCGCTCACCGAGTTCCCTCCGTACAACCTCTTCGCCCCCGAGAACATCTCCCACTTCCACGTCCAGTACGACCGGCTTCTCTCGGTCTCCGCCACCAATGAGGCACCTGTCACCACCACCATGTTGCCTGTGATGGAGAGAGCGGCCTCGTTTGTCACTCCAATGTACAACAACGAGATCACGGCGTACATGCAACAGCGGCAGGGCGATGCGCAGAAGTCTACGCTGGACGTGCCGGCATTCAAGTGAGCGGATTAGTTAGCGGATTTAAAGAGCTCGTTTAGTGTTGGCTGGCAGACAGCCAGTCAGAGTATTTGTCCATGGCGCGCGATACGGCGACAGCACTACCGCCTGGAGTGCCAAGCTCCTCATCTTTGACGTGGCGGTTGCCCTCGCTGAAGGTAGTTGTCCCAGCCAACGGTCCCAGATCTGTTGCGCAGTATAAACACATTGTTCGAACCTCCCAGACAGGGCCTAAAAGGAACGATCAAAGTGCCAAACTGTACAACATCATCCGTCCGTAGACGAATGTTGGCGGTTAGCCAATTGATGATACTGGAATGATGTTGGAAGGCGCGGGATCGATGTGCGACTGAACGGAGAGCCACTGAGCTCATCTTCCGTGGCAAGAGAACGCCACAGGATGTCTCTGCAGCACTCTTGTCCCGATGATCAACATTCAGAGCATCAGGAACTGTTGCGCGCCACTGAGCACCACGGCACTGTGGATTTTCGCAGAGCATCACACGATGTGGGTGAACGTGCTGGTCATCACGCGGACGAACTCGCTTGTAGGGGGCGTGGCAGTGAGGGCAGACGACGGTGGTGCGATCCTCGTTAACCATGTTAAGATCGACGACAATGCTATACCTCTTGAGAAGGGGAACTATCTCTCTCGCAAACTTTCGATATGGCGCGCAAGGAATGAACATACCAGCAGGCGCGGTGAATCCCGAGCTCCCGTAGAAGACTTTCAGGCGAATGGGGGGGGCGATGGGATGGTGGCCACGCCAACCGAACTCCCGAGCCAACTGTTGGCCGCAGAGGGCGAAGTGCTTCTGGCGAAGGATGTGGTTCGCAAAGCGCACTCGGCGGAAAGACTTACGCATTCCAGCCTCGAAAATGTCGTTCGCGTTGTCCAGCACAAACCTAATAGAGTTGTTGATACTCACTAGTCTTGTGCTCTTGAACGACGCGGCCGTCATATCAAAGCCGAAACTTGGCGTCTTAGTGTATCCGCACTTTGGAAGGACGCCGGAGCTGGTGGTGCCATCGGGGTGCCTGATGTAATACCCTCCGATGGACCTCGCGCCCGGGTCGAACCCCATGAGGTGGGCATCAGGATCCGGCGCGGGCGGAGCCTCGGCATTATTGGTCCCGAGTCGGGGGCGCTCTTTCTCCCGCCATTTCGCTCGCTTTCGAACAGGCATGCTCGCATCATGTTGTGGCCGATAGCGGCCGCCTCGCTTAACCGTCACCGCCACACAGACCCCATCAGTACTCAGGCTGAGCAGACGGCCCATTGACCTTGGGTTGTTCTGGTATTGTTCCTCCTGCTCTTCTGTCAACGGTTTGGTGGCGTGTGGGAGTGTGGGATTAATTCCCACACGATGGCAGAAGTTCTCGTTCAGTTGGCCCATCGTTTCACCGTAGGCCATGAAGCCCGGTCGGACGGGGGCCATGGGCACGATCGGCACGAGGCGAGGCTGGCGGAGCGACATCGAGTACTCCCCGTTGAAGTGGCTGATGAGGCCACTCAACGTCTCCACTCCGTCTGCAATTGCCCAGACGCACACATATAGAGCCGACGATGAACACCATTACCAGCCTATACAAGTGTAGAAGTGAATTTAATGTGGAATAGAAGACAATGAGATGACGTGTGAGCGATTGTGATGTTTGCAGCTGTGCTGACGTCCACGAAGAAGACGCTTTGTGGAAGCCCTGGAGAATACGATCTCCCTACCGACTTAAGACGTGAGTAGGAGGGAGACAGGGCAGTGTTGCGCAGTATAAACACATTGTTTGACCCTTCAATAGCACAAGATCGAGATTGCTATCCTGCACAATCGAAGAAAACGATGGGAAACTCTGGAAATACCGGTGGTTCCGGCATTCCTACTGGAACGCCGGGTTCTATACTGGATCATAGCGAAAATGAAGAGACCCCTGATGAAGGCTCACTCTAAATCTGAAAGATGATGAATGAATGAGGATTCAGTGCGTAGGAAGTAAAGTAGACCTTTGTAATTCATCACTATTCGCGCCTTTCTCCTGAAAGCTCCAAGATCGTTGCATTACTATTCTCAAGATACAGAACCAAGAAGGCCAGTGCTATGACCAGCTCACAGCGGCTCCATGAAGTCATCACCTCATGACCCTGGCTTTACATCTCCTCATCAGGATCCCCGTTTCCTGTGGCAGATGGGCAATCACCAATCCATTTCTCTCGTTAATGAGCCTCGCCGTCCACACACGGGAGAGACCTAGACATTTGTTAAGCTGCTGCACTACACCACAGCATCTCATCCCAATTAATCTCCGCGAACCACTTGTTTCTGATGCCGATACCCCCTACCCTCTGAGACAGCAGGTGGAGCCTCTGACTGCCATTGCATCATCGGGTAAGATGGCCGGCCTGAAGCACGCCTATATACATATATATATGATACAACCCTCACGCCATCCGAGTTGAGGGAGCAAAACATGCAGCGCGGCACAGCCAAGAATGATAAGATCGGGTCAGACGATCGGACCACTCTAACGTACCTTCAGAAGCAGGGACCAAGAACTAGTAGTCTGGCTGGGAAGGTAGCTGGTAGATCGTTACCATGAGATTTTTCTGATCAGATGTGACCTCAATTTTTTTTTCTTGCAAGAAACTCACTTTCAATCCACGTTTAAACAAGAAGCAATGGGAAACGCT
The DNA here is from genome assembly GCA_019828565.1 of Carpediemonas membranifera. Classification (NCBI taxonomy): domain Eukaryota; phylum Fornicata; genus Carpediemonas; species Carpediemonas membranifera. The sequence goes on along the minus strand of JAHDYR010000047.1, from coordinate 37,579 downwards.
AACGGAGGCACTGGTGTTGGCGGTGGTAAGAAAAATGATGTTTCTATTGTGATGCCACCCGAGGAACCTGCTGAATAGAGAGCCAAATGATGAATGAGGATGACGCAGACAGTAAAGTGGTGCCTTGCAATTCTTCATTATCCATGTCTTTTCACCTCTTGAAAGCTTCAGTTTTGTCGCATCTGGCTCAATGATGACATCGTCAGATGCCACACAGCATGACTCCCACCGGGTCATCATCAAGCTCCACCATAGCAGTGCCATCACCCCATGATCCTAGCTTTACATCTCCTCGTCGGGGTACCCGTTTCCCGTGGGTACGTGTCGGAACAGATACTCACCGAGTGCGCGGATGGGGTTCTCGGGCCGCTCGGCCGCTACCTGCTTCAAGCCCTCTGTGACAATGTTCATCACGGTGTTGTCGAGATATTGAATGAGTGGGGTTGCACAAGCTTCGAGCTCGGCCTGCTCGGCCTCGATAATCTTGTCCCGACGGACGGCGTTGCTGCGGCGAGCCTCTTCAATCTCTTGCTCGAACCGCGCTTGCTCTTCAGCAGCGGCCTTTTCGTCAGCTTCCCGTGCTGCCTGCCGCTTGGCCTCCTCCTCCCGCTCCTTCGCCTCGAGCTCGGCCCTGGTCGGCTGGTAAACATGCGCGACACCGATAGCGTCCACCATCGCCTTAGCGACAACCTCGGGGTCCTCGTTCGAGGCGTCAATGCACACAAACCGGCTACCGAGCTCAGCTACAGCGGCCAGGGGGCCTTTAGCCTCCGTCCCGTCTGAGGGCCCGCAGTTGTCGGCATAAAGCGTCGTTCTGCGACCGTGATCCTTTTCGTTGTGGTGAGTACCGACAGTGTCCTTCTTGGGGATGCTCATCACGCGGTTCTTGGCGACATCAGGGGCAGCAATGAGCTTGATGGCGATGGTAGGAAGGGCTACGCACTTCTTCGTGCGTGCGGAGACAGCCATAGCAGCGCCGTTGAGGTCGCTCGGCTCCTTGTCTTCGTCCTCGTCTTCTTCTTCTTCTTCCTCCACCTCCTCCTCGCGAAGGGCCTCCTGTTCTTCCTCCCATGCCCTTTGCTCGCCAGCGTCCAGGCTAACAGTGTTATGGGGCACAGTAAACAGTGCCTTGGCCTCAGCAGCAGTCTTCGGGTAGCCGTCGAGCACGTAACCCCGCTCGACGACGGCGGGCGTATGGACCATGTAGTGACGCACAATCACTGCCAGCTGCTCCGCGGGTATGCGCTTCTTCTGGTCGAGCAGGGCCTTGGTTTGAACCCCCACCTTGTCTGCTCTCTCGGACACCTGTGCAAGGATGGTGGGCAGGTTAAGGTGCGTCAGGCCATACTCAGTAGCAACCATCTCAGCTGTGGTGGTCTTTCCGATGCCGGGCTGGCCAGTGATGTAAACACACAGGGGCTCCAGGCCGCGGCAGTGGAGGTATTCGTCCGCTGCGGTGTTAATCGCGGGAACGAAGCCCTCGGGTGCGACTCGGGGGATGTTGAGCTCGTTGACGAAGCCGGGGAAGACGTTGATGTCAACTGAGAGGGGGAGCGGCATCCCGGCGACGAGGGCGGCGTCCATGGGAACCTCCTCGACAGCCGAGCCCACGCCCAGACGGTCGACGATTGCATCAGCCACAGCCCTGGCAGTGTACAGCTTCGTGTCGGTAGCAAGGATGTAGTGGCCTTCGGGGGGGTCCCGAGTGGCTGCAACCACGGTGTTGGCAAAGTCAGTGGAATGAATAAGTGGCAGGATGCGGTCAGAGGGGGTGGCAACTGACACCACGCCGCCCTCCCAGGCTGCTTTGAACATGCTGTGGAGAGAGTCCTCGCCAGCGCCGTAGAGTATGCCCGATGCGACGATGAATCCGGGGAGACCGTCCCTGTACTTGCGGGCTATGCGGCGCTCGGCTGAGAGGTGCGCAGTGTACGCGGGGTGGGGCTTCCTGTCGAGGTAGTGATCCTCAGATATGCCGAGAACGGGCTTCTTTTCTTCCTTGGGCGTGCCTTCTTCCTCCTCGTCTTCTTCCTCGGGTTCCTCCTCTTCCTCCTCGTCGAGCGCGTCCTTCACTGGCTGCTCGTAGGGCTGTGTGTTGGCCCACGTCATGATTGTCGACAGAGTGATGAGTATTTTGTCTGGGGCAAACTCTGCGATGTGTTCTGCAAGGGAGACGGCTCTTTCAGGGTCGTGGAGCGAGGAGATGATCACAGAGCAATCAATAACTCTTGCAAGGAAGTCATCGTCGTCAGAAGGCTCGTAAATTTCCTGCACGCGTTCGTCGATCAGTGAACGGTCATCTTCGTTAAGAATTGTGCCAGCAACTTCGGCCCCGATGAAGAAAAACGAGCGGGTAAGCGCTCTGCCAGCAAGGGTATCCAAATTACTAATCCAGACCTTCATTGTTCGTTTCTTCGAGTTTTGGAAGGCAACTCGGGCGAAGTTGTCCAGACGCCAGACCATGTTACATCCCAAATGTGTCTTAGATGGCATAACGACGGCTATGGTGGGTCTCGCTTGCTCAGATTATGGGCCGCTGTTCTCTGCCAGCATGTCGGGTCAAAATGCAATCGGATCACAGTTTTAGAAAACGCCCGGCTAGTATCATCACCTCTCGCGCTAGCCTGTAGCTACCAGGCTGTCCTCGCGGCCTGCTCCCTTCGACCCGACTTTATGACTCGGCAATGCAACCAATGCTGTCAGTGGAAGCGCCTCCAATCCCTGTTGCGCCCATCATAGAAGCTGAAGTACAGCCACAAATACCGATATCTACAGAAAAGGCGCCGCCGCCCAAAGGCCCTCGCTTGGAGCTGGACAATGATTTGATCCCGGTACACCTCAATGTGGAGCTCGGCGATACTCAGTTCAAGGACTTCTTCTTCTGGAAAGCCAGTGAGTCCAATTTGACGCCCCAGGAGTTCATCACCCGACTCTGTGACGACCACGATCTCCCGTCGTCCTTCGACTCCGCGCTCCTGGAGCAGCTTAACGCCCAGATCGAAGCGTTCATCCCCTACCGCTTCGACTCTGCCGCTGGCGAGCGCTACCACGCCCTCGGCCTTGATATTTGGATGGATGGCTTCCATCTAACGGACAAGGTTCTGTGGGACACCAACGATCCGAACAACCACCCCGTTCCCTTCGCCACCACACTGGCCTCGGACCTAGGGCTGGACTCCCGCTTCGCAGTCGCCATTGCTCATCAGTTGTACACACAGCTGGTAACAATCGATCGGCTGAGGAACACTCACACTGACCTTGAGCTCCCTACTGCTGCAGCGATCCCGTCGGCACCGTTTAGAGGCATCGACAGCGCTGAGTGGGCACCCTCCATCCAACTGGCAGCGACTTGGGAACCGATGCCCGGCTCAGTTCGGGGGGACCAGGGGTACCATAGCGAGCTGTCGGACTGAGCGCGTGTGTGTATAGGTAAAGCTTCGTGTCTATTGCTTGTCGTAGGAAGAACGACAAAACGAAAGACGAATGGGAATGAAGGTAGTTTATCTGCTGTTGGACGGAGTTGGCGATTGCCCGCTCCAAGAGCCCTCGGAATGGAAGGGAAGGACCCCTTTGGAGATCGCAAAGACGCCGAACCTCGATGCCATAGCTGCCAGAGGAGTGTGCGGCATGGTTGATCCTGTAGCGCCCGGGAAAGCTTGCGGGAGTGATACTGCGCATCTGAACCTCTTTGGGTATCCTCCTGAACAGTATTACGTTGGCCGTGGTTGCTATGAGACGCTTGGAGCAGGCATGAGAATCACCCCACAAGACGTCGCTTTCAAGTCAAACTTTGCCACCATCGAGGGCACTACGGTCACTAAGCGCCGTGCCGACCGGTCATTCGAGCACGAGGGCCCTATCCTCGCCGGGCTCCTTGATGGAACTGTCATTCCCGGTTTCCCCGATCTTTCCATCAAGGTAATGTACACCACAGAGCACAGGTGTGCTGTGGCTATTGTAGGACCCGGGTTGAGTGACAAGATAACTGGGACCGACCCGCTGGTTGACGACAGGCCGCTGTGTGTGTCTGAGCCGCTTGACTCGACCGCTGAGGCCAGAAAGACGGCTGATGCTCTCAACACGCTGACTAAGGAGGTGACACGTAAGCTAGAGACCCACCCCATCAACGTCGAGCGGCGTGCCCGGGGAAAGAACCCGGCGAACCTCGTACTGTTCCGAGGCCCAGGCTCTCTCGCCCCAACGCCGCCCGTGGCCGAGAAATACGGCATCAAGGGCGCAGTGATCGCCCCAACCGCTATCATCAGAGGTGTTGCCGAGTCTGTCGGCTTCGACCTGCCCAAGCTTCCCAAGGAGGCGACTGGCGGCATGGACTCAGATTTCAAAGTGAAGGTCGCCGCTGTTCTTGACGCACTAGACGAGTATGATTTTGTATTTGTCCATTTCAAGGGTATCGATGATGCATCACATGAAGGCGACTCTCACGAGAAGGTCAGGCAGATTGAACGGGTTGACGCAGCCATCGCCCCGCTTCTCGAGAGGAATGATGTCGTCCTGGTGCTCTCTGGGGATCACTCCACGCCATGCATTAAGAAGGACCATTCTTTCGAGAGCGTTCCCTTTGTATACTGTGACCCGGTCGCATCAGCTGATGCAGTCACGGCGTACACAGAAAAGGAGTGTGCGAAGGGTGATATGGGGCGCTTCCCGGGCGACAGAGTGATGCCCCTCATCGTTTCCAGGATTAAACAATAAAGGTGAAACGTGATGAGTCCAGTCTTCTTCAGATTCAAAAATAAATAAAAAAATCTCCGTGCTGACTATAATCCGTTGTTTATTCCTCGTCGCTCTCCTCTCCATCCTGTAGCTTCTTCTTAATAACAGCCGTAACGCGCTCAGGATCGTTCAGCTCCACCGCGACGTCATGCCAGGCCTGCCAGAGGGCACGATCCCGAGCCCCAGTGCCGGCAGACGCCTCAAACGCACGCTGGAGAAGCGCATATGCGCTGAGGAGGCCGCCCTTGCCACCATACGCCCGCTCGAGCTCGGCAGCAGCCATGGCAGTCTCGCCAAGACGGCCAGGCTGGTGGTTCATGAGATGCTCGATCTTGGCACGGCCAGCCTCGGCGTGTTTTGACTCAAAGTCGATCACAGCGCAGTCCTTGATGAACCTGCATGCTGTATCGCGTGACCACTTTGTGTGGGAAGCGGTCAAGTCGTCGACTGTCAACGGAGTCGGGCCGTCAGTCTTGAGGTTGTGTCTGTACACGAGCTTCTGGATAGCGATCTCGTGATTGAGTCTTCTAAGGCTCTTGACGGCCCTCATGTGCTGCACATACTCATCAAACGCGGCCGACCCAATCAAATTGGACAGGATGTGCGCGAACACGGCGACGGGAGAGTACTTCTCGCCCTCGGCCAGCCAAGCGGTCATGCTAGCTCCAGCAGGGCTGGGACCGTCCATCTCGGACACCAGGTTCCACCCAGCCGTCCACAGCGTCTGCCTTGACTTCATATCAGTCAGGCGGGAGATCGCAGTTTTAGCCACCTCGAAAGCGGCGGGCAGGCCCTTGTTCTCGCCAGTCCATGCGACGTACTGGATCCACCGGAAGGGGGATGACGCCTCAGCGTGGAGGGTGCGCTGCCACTCGTCCTCAGTGGTGGGGGCGCCTTCGATGGATGCGGGGGCGGGCTTGGATTCGGGCTCGTCCTCTTCTGACTCAGCCTCGTCGACGAGCTCCATGGTTGGGATCTCCTCCTCATCGTCGGACTCGGAGTTGGGCTCTTCTTCTTCTTCGCTCTCGGATTCAGACTCGTTCTCCGACTGGGCGATTGGCTCAGGCTGGGGCTGGCCCTGCTTGGATTTCATGGCAGGCAGCTTATTAGCCACGCCATCGCTGGTCTTCATCGAAAGGTCCAGACCTCTCGGGTTGACTCCCTTGACCAAGACCTGGACCATCTTGCCCTCCTTAACCACGGCAGCGGCGTCCTTGATGTAGCAGTCAGCGATGTTCTTCAGCATGACCTTGCCGGTGACGTCGGGGGCGATGCTCACGTAAACGCCGGCCCCCTTGCCCTTGGAGTTGACTGCGACGACGTAACCGTAGACCTTATCACCCTTGGCTGGCTGCTTCGTGGGCTTGGGGAACTTGGCGCCCTGCTCGTGAGCGTGGGTCTTGAGGCCCGTGTCGCTGTCTCTGAAGCTTACTCTGAGCGGGTTCTGGCCCTCTGCCTGGGCGATTACCTTACCCTGCCGCACAGATCCGATCAGATCTTTCGTGGGATGGTCGGTAGCGATATCTGATACGTCAGTGATGTGGCATCTGCCGGTAGTCCGCCCAACCTTAACCATTAGCCAGCCAGAGTAGACTCGGGTGACCCTGCAAGGCACAACCTCGCCGAGCTGGGGCGGGGGGGTCTCAATGGTGAGTCTAGTCTTCTTGTCGTCGACTGACACGACTGTAGCGATGACGATGGAGTTGATGGGGAAGGCCTTGGTGGCGCGGGCCCTGTTTCCGAGCTGGTTCATCGAGATGAGTCCAGTTGCCCCGTTGATGCCCTCAACGACAATGTGATAAGCATCGTAGCGAGAGACGAAGCCCGAGAACTTGGCACCGACCTCAGCAGTGGAACTCGCGGTCGTCATCCCGGCCTTGGCGCTGACCAGAGTTACCGGGATCCTGGCCCCGGAGATGGGCCGAACCGTCGTCACGGGAAGAGTGAGGCCAGTTACGTCGAGGTTCTCGAACAGCTGCTGGCACTCGGAGAGAGTGTCTGCGAGGTGGCCGGCGGGAAGGAAGGCGGGGGCGACAATGGGGGCGGCCTCATCATCATCGTCCTCATCGCCACTGGAGTCGGAGTCGGAATCAGAGTCGGTCTCAGACTCCTCGGCCTCACTGTCCATGGCTTCGTCCTGCTCTTCTCCCTCGGCATCAGGCGCATCGACCTCGTGGACGCCTTTGACGTACCCGAGAACCCCACCCGCGACGAGGGTGAGAGCGTGGAAGGTTCCCTGCTCCCCACAGGCGGCGTGGACGGGCTCAGAATCGTCCCAATTCTCGTAAGCGGCGGCCATGATATCCTCGAAAGTGTCAGCATCGAGGGGCTCAACCACGCTGAGGTCGCCCGCGGAAGAGTCAGCCAAACGGCACAGCAGCCTGCCCTTCTTATCAGCGCTGACCTTAACGACGTCGATAACGTCACCGGGAGCGAGGTCGGCCTCGCCCATCCAGTCCCGAGGGACATGACCAGAGAGCTGACCAAAGAAGCGGATGATCGCGCCGACCTTGGCGTCAATGCGCTGGACCCATGCGGTGGCCACAGTCTCTGTGTCTGCGTCCTCGGCCTTGGCCCATACTGTCTCGGCGGCAAGGAGGTCGGGCAGGGCTGTCAGAAGGATGGCGCCAGTGGCCATGTCTGAGTGGAGGATGCGCATGGGTCTTGCCCTGCCCCGGGCCTCGCGGACGAAGACCTTGGGGGCCTTGGGGAGGTGTACTGAGAGAATACGGCCGGTGATGTTGTCGGCTAGCTTGACCTCGACGAACCGGTTCTTTTCATCAGCCCGGGTGGGGACGCCACTGACTTTGAGGCCGGGGATGGCGTCATTGAGCTTGAACAGAGGAGCGCTAAGGTGGTCGGGGAGAGTGGTGAGCTCCACGCTACCGTCAATGGCGTGGATGCGGACTACACGGCAAGTGATGGTGGTACCGGCAGCGTGGGCGTTGGCGAGCATGTTACGGGGCACGAGGCCGCGGATAGTGCTGTCTCCGAGAGAAATGGACACAAACAGGCCTCTGCGGCTCACGTAGTCCGTCACAGTGACCGTGCCCTCCATCACATGGGCCGCAGCAATGTCGACGGACTCGTCTTCCTCGCTGCCGATGAATATGTGGCCAGGTCTGAGCGCGAGGGTGGGGACGACGCCCTTGAGGAGATGGGGGTGATCCGAGACGTATACCTGGCCGTGCATCACGGCAATTACACGGAACTTCTGCTCGTTGCTGTTGTACTTGGTGTGGGCCGCGTGGGCAGCGTGGAGGACGGCGCCGCATGAGTTTTCGCCGGTGATCATGACGATGTGGCCAATGCTGCTGGAGTTTGTGATTACGCCGCGGACAGTGGATCCAACGATGGGGATGCCGTTGATACGAGACTCCTTGAGGTCGGCGTCACGGATGGACACTTCAAGCGGCTTGGTGGACTTCACGACGGCGGGGAAGATGTCGCCTTGACAGAACTTGTCTGAAAGCTGCTCGCCTTCTTCAAGGAAGCCCGAAAGAGTCTCCTTGCGAACAACAGCGCTCAAACTGAATGGAAGGCTCACCAAGAGCTTGTGCTCCTGGACAGAGCGGACACAGACGTACAGCTGCGTGCCTTCGGCGATATTAGAGGCAGTAATTGCCGTTATATCTCCAATAAGGGAGTTGGACTTTTCGGATTGAGACGTGGCCATACACTGCTGCTGTTCTCAACCTTCAATCCAAAGCGCTTTTCGAGCAGTTTAAGGAAATTATGATTTTTACGAAAGTATGGAGTCCTGCTGGACAGTCACGTCCTTTCGTCCTGACCGGTCATCGTATACTGCGGTTTTTCACACTCGTTTTTTTTTCTTGCAGGTTGGTAGTGTGAGTCGACGTTTTGTTTCCTAGCGATATGAGAGAGTACGAGGACCATAGACCGAGAGATCAAGGCTATCGTGGTAACGATTACCGCAGGAACAACAACTATCGCGATAACCGCGGAGGCCGGGGCGGGAATGACCGGCGTTCTTATGGCCGCGATAGAGGCAACTTCCGGGGCAACAATCACCGCGATCATTACGAAGAACGCATCGAGGCCCCGCAGGTTGTGTGTGAGGCCAAGTTCGCTGAATCAGGCAACGAGTTTGCCAAGCTTGCCCCCGAGATTCAGCAGGCCATCTTCGAGGCTGGCTACGAGACCCCCACTCCTATCCAAGCCCAGTCCATCCCTCCTCTCCTTGAGAGGAAGGATTTCTTCGGCTCAGCCCAAACTGGAACAGGCAAAACTGCCGCGTTCACCCTTCCTATTCTGCATCACCTCGTCTCCAACAGACGCCCTGTGGAGCGCTACCGCCCTCGCGTCCTGATCCTGGCCCCCACACGCGAGCTGTGCACCCAGATCGGCGACCAGATTGAGAAGTACGGCAAGTACTGCGGCATCTGGCACGTCTGCGTCTACGGTGGTGTGAGCAAGGGCCCCCAGACCTCCGCCTTCCGCCAGGGTGTGGACGTCTGCGTGGCCACCCCCGGCCGTCTCATCGACCTCCTTGATGAGGAACGTTTCACCCTCGATAACGTGGACGCCTTCGTCCTCGACGAGGCTGACCGCATGCTCGATATGGGCTTCATCCCTGACATCGAGCGCATCACCAAGCTCCTCCCCCAGGAGCGCTGGAACCTTTTCTTCTCTGCCACGCTCTCTGGCAACATTCTCAACCTCGCCAACCGCTTTGTCACTGATCCTGTTCGTGTCACAATCGAGCCCGAGAAGCCCACTGTCGACCGCATCAACCAGAAACTGATGTACGTCGAGAAGAACCGTCGCAACGACCTCCTCTTGCATGTTCTTAAGGAATCCACAGAGGACAAGGTCATCGTCTTCTGCAAGACCAAGGCTGGGGCCGAGCGCGTCTCTGAGCTCGTCGACCGCGACTTCCCCGCCGTCTCGATCCACGGAGACAAGAGCCAAGCCCAGCGCGACCAGGCTATCCGCATGTTCAAGGCTAATCGAGTCCGCGTGCTAGTGGCCACGGATGTAGCAGCCAGAGGCCTCGACATCAACAACGTCGGCCTCGTCATCAACTACGACCTCCCTCAGGCCGGTGACGCCGAGAGCTACGTACACCGTATCGGCCGTACCGCCAGAGCAGGCAAGGAGGGCGACGCCTTCTCCTTCGTTTCTGCAGACGACGGCGATTCCCTTCGTCAGGTTGAGAAGTATATCCGTAAGAAGATTGACGCCAACGTTGACCACCCTTTCCATTCGGACTTTGCCGAGAAAGAAGCCAACAGACCCTCGTACGGCAGGGGCGGTGGCAGAGGCGGCTATGGCAACAGATACGGCGGCAACAGAGGTTACGGTGGTAACAACAGAGGTTACGGCGGCAGGCCCCAGCTCCGCAAGTATCGCGAGAGCTACGCTGGTTCCAGATAAGATAGACGCCGGGGTGTACCTGGCATCGTAAATATGCGGTTAAGAATGCTGCTTCTCGAATAGTGGAGGAGTGGGGAGTTCTTGGTGGTGATGGGGTGGTTTCGTTCAGTCATTCTGACTGCTCTGATCCGTCCAGCAGCACCCAGGTAAGGCTACGAGAGCTAGTGTCCTGGGCGAACGAGGGTCTTAGAGATCTCCGATTTACGTTATACATGAGAGGGCAACCGTAATTCGATGTCCGGCAAATGAGGGGGTGAAGGACGCTTGAAACTGAGCTATAATATGTCCAATATGAGCGCACGTAACGTAGTTCTTATCCTAGACACGTACTACGCCGATGATGCTGATCTTAGATCCGCGTGGTTCAGTATGTTCCGAAACGCCGTCTATCGCTCTCTGTATTCGATCTGCAGCCTTTCATATCCTCTGAACGTCTCCGTTGGCATCGCAACGCCGCATATCACACCTGTTATTGACTTTACGCCGTTCAACCTTTCCTTCTTCCTCACTGGTCTTGCCAAGATGGTGGACGAGCCAAACTCAACCGCACCTGTCTCCATTGACGAGGTGGCAGGCTCCCTATCAGCCCTCATGCGTCAGCACCAGATGACTGAGGTCCACCTCTTCACGCTGAACGCCCCTGCATGTTCCCCCCAAGCACTCCGCGCCCTGGCCGCCGTCGAAGAGGCCGGCTCATCCCTATTCGTCCACATATTCTCCCCGCCAAGCTCCCCACCCAACCTGAGCGGCCTGCGCACCGCTGTGGCTGACGCCCTGAACATCGAAATTAGACTCCACCCCAGAAACCCAGTGGACGTCTCCCGCGTCGTCAAACTGACTCTATGCCCGCCCCCCGCCCTACAGGCGGCCATCACTCTGGGGTCGACCTCAATCCCATGCACCCTTATCCGTACAGTCACCCCCTTCGCCCCAGTCATCCCTGCCGACGTCTGCCCCTGCCACGGCCACCCAGTGTTCCCACAGACTCGCGGACCGTGCTGCCCCGAGTCTCTGCAGCTTCTGAGGGAGTGCGCCCCGGGTTTCAGGGTCGGCCGGGCGGGTGTTGAGTCAACCCGCACTTTTACCGTGCCCGAGACGAGCTGTGTGACCCTTGACGTGCAGGAGCGGGTACCCATGGGCACTGTGCCCCTCGGTATGCTCAGTGGCATGCCTCACAGCCCGTTGCTCGTTGGACCTCCGCCTGCTGAAGTTGAGGCGACCAATTCAATCGCAGCATTGGCCAGGTCTCTTGCCCAGCGAGAGCAGGCTTTGATTGTTTCATTTCACTCAACACTACCCACTCTTCTCGGGGTTGACCCTGTTGCATTTACCGGAGTCAGTCGCCCTGGTGTTCCCCCGACGATCTCGGTCACACCCCAGCATGGGATACTCCTCCCGAGCGAAAACGACGGCTCTCTTGTCCTGTTTGGAATCGCGACTGCAGAGACCGTTCTTCCGTCGACCGAGCATTTCCAAGAACCCTCCGACCAAGCCGCCTCACTTGTTGAGTCAGCCGTCGAGGCGATACGAGCGAGACCATTCTCTGTGCAGCGGCTGACCAACGGGGCCGACGGCGTGTTCAAGAGGCTACAGCTTCCTGATGAGACCGCAGGTGGTGTCTTGCGTCGGTCAGAGAAGAGGGCTCCAAAAAAGAGAGTCAGGATTCGGGGGTAATTTTAATAAATGGTCATAAGCACGAGCGCTTCAGTCATCATATAGTAATCATATCATAGTACAGCTGACTCGGCACTCACGCCTCACACCCAACGGCCTGCGCGACCAGACGGGCCCGCTCCGTCGTCTGCTGGATACGGGAGGCCTTGTCGGCGACCTTGGTCATGTTCCGCGAGCTGAGCAGCTTGTTGCTCGATACTGTTGCTGCGTATTCGGCTTCAATGTGGTTGATCTCAGCCTCATACTTCCTGTGGGCCTCGCGAGATTGGCTGTGGATGAATGCTTTCATTTCCTTGTCAATATGAGCTTTCTCATCCACTAAATTAGCACGCTCCTTGGCCAGGCCTTCAATTTCTTGCTCCTGTAGGGATATCCGGTCCTTTAGCTGTGCTATGACCGTCTCCATCAGAGCAATGGACTCCTGCTTGGACTCAACGTAGTATTCAATCTCTGCAGGTAAAATCTGCATACAATCCTCCGCGTCCATGAGTGCTTGTGGATTCGTCATCTTAATGGTGCAGTTTAAGACACCAGTCGTTGTGCACTGCCTGAGCTTGTGTCCAGCCCCACACAGAACAGGACTATGCTGGGCACTATCCGGTTCAAGAAGAAGGGGCTCAACTATGTCGTTGACCTGCCCGAGGCCAACTGTGATGATCCCCGCCTTTTTGAGCCGAGTGTCGCACCCCAGCCTGCCCAGGTACACGCCCGAGCGGCGCTCAACGCACCCCGTGCCGCCATACCTATGCTGGTGCCCAAACTCGGCCCCCTACCGACCATATCAGAGTCGACGGGGTCATCCGGGGCGGAGACACAGTCGCTGTACTCGAATAGGAGTCGTATGAGTGACGGGGGTCTACAGCCGACGGCCAGACCAGTCGACCCCGCCCCCCGTTACAGCAAACCCGCCAAAGTTTATGTTTCAGAGCCGCCCCGCCGGTACAAGCCGGTCGAGCCCCGGCCCAGTGTGTATAGGTACCGGGCGATGCTGACCGCATTAGAGGGAAGCTCACTGGATGGGCAACTTAGTTTATTGATTTTTGAGGAGCACTAGCTTTTAAATCGGATTTTTCCTGTATGGAATCGAACGTCCACGGTGTGGTGGGGCCGACCGTGCCCGTGCCAAGGTTAAGGTGTTTCGTTTGTAATGTGATATTTATAGTTGGGTCTGCCCCGCAGGTTAAAGCAGTTCATTCGTTCATTGAGGATCCTAGAAGAGCTACATTGATCAATGGCTAACAACAACAATGAATCAAGCGGAACCCTAGAGAAGCTCATGGCCCTATCGGAACGACAGGCGCAGATGATCGAGAAGCTCACTGCGGCTCTTGAAGCCAAAAGTGGTAACGTGCAGCTCGAGGCCAGCGTCCAAGAGGCGCCAACACTGCGGGACCTCAAGGAGGCCAGTGTGCGGTGGTTCCTCAAGCGTTTCACAGAGTACAAGTCTGCTGGTGGGACCAGGAAGATGACCCAACTCGTGGCGCCTGTTGAGGCAGAGCTGAAGGGAAGGAGCGGCCCGGTCGATACGGAGGACCAGTTACGTACCGCTCTGACCAACATCGTGTCGCCCGTGGACGCGGCGGACACGCTTACCAAGATGGCGCAGGTGGAGGTCTCGTACAAGGGAGACTCTCTTAAGGAACGCGTCTCGCTGGTCAACGCTCGTGTGAATCAGTTCCTCGAGTACGTGACCGAGTCGGCGACGCCCAAGCCGAAGGAGACTATCCGCACGTACCGCAAGCTGATCCAGAACACAGCACTCGCAGAGGACCTGAAGAGGGAGGGTGTCAGCGACGATACCCTCGAGAAGGTTCAGGCCCGGGCAGCGGAACTCGCCGAGGACTACGATGAGTGCATCGCGAAGGCGCTTCGCACTGGCCTGGTCACCCGACCGGGAAAGAAGGCCAAGACCCGGCAAGATGAGCCGGTTGAGCGGAAGGAGGCTCAGACATCGTCTCAAGGCGCGAGTGTACGGGAGGCCAGGTTCAAGTGTTATGCTTGTGGCGGAGTGGGTCACAAGGTTGGCCGCTGCCAGGCTAAGGATGCGGAGCTGCTCCACGGCTGGTACCGGGAGTACGACAAGGACAAGAAGCAGTACGGCCGACTGACCCGGGGCCCTATCCCCGAAGGTCACCCGCGGTGGAAGGTGCAGTCTGTAAAGGCTGAGAAGTACGCACACACGTGGGAGTTGGTTATGGATGTTCGCGTGAATCCGAAGAAGCCGGCGGTGCGGATGCGCGTCGGCCCCGACACGCGGGCGAACGTTGCTGTGGCGAGCCCAGCCTGGGTCGCCGCACGGGTGCACGCAGGGGCACGAGAGGTCACCCCTCCGGACGACCTGGTGATCCAGACTTTCACAGGAGACGGACGAAGACCAGACAATGCGTGCGAGGTATGGATCGGGCGATCGAAGGCCCGAGGGCTCGGCACGTATGTGCAGGCACGGGTGACCGTGTATGGGTGTGCCGGAGTGACAGACACGCTGATTCCGTTCCAAACGGTCAAGGACTTGGGCCTGTTAGCAGAGGACACGGACGACGCGGACGAGGGCGAAGTAGAGGCCGAGCTAGTGGAGGAGATGTTCCGGGTGCAGCAGGCACATGCGGAACTCCGGCACAGTCTGGCCGAGAAGGACCCTCAGCTTAGCTCAATGCTGACTGAGTTCGGCGAGGTGTTCGGGCCGCTAGGGCCAGAGCCGGCAAAGGCGCCGCCTTACCCGATCGACCTAATGACGGAACAAGAGATTCGAGAACCCGCGAGACAGCTATCTCCCGTGATGGAAGAGGTGGCGCAGAAGCAGGTGGAAGAGTGGCTCAGGCAGGGTATAGTGCGGAGGTCGACGTCCGGCTACGCGTCACCTATCGTATTGGTTAAGAAGAAGAATGGCACGTGGCGACTATGCGTCGACTACCGCCGGCTGAATGCGGCAACGAAGACCCTGGCCGCGCCCGTGAAGGACGTGAAGAGACTACTAGCCCAATTGGCGGGGGCAAAGCTGTTCTCGACACTGGACCTCACATCGGGATATAATCAGTTCGCAGTTCGGGGAGCAAGACCGCGCGAAGACGGCGTTCATCACGCCGTTCGGCCTGTTCGAGTTCGAGAGACTGCCGTTCGGGTTGAAGAATGCTCCTGCGTTCTTTCAGACGGCGATGGACGACGTACTCAAGGGAATTCCCGGTGTGTTGGTATATATTGACGACATCCTGATAATGGCGAACTCACGGGAAGAGATGAGAGATCGAATCAGGACTGTGCTTGACCGACTCAAGAAGCACGGGCTGCGCGCGAACCTGGAGAAGTGCAGGTTTGCCCAGTCGAGCGTGGAGTTCCTCGGACACATTGTCGACCAGGACGGTGTCAGGATCAGTGACGACAAGGTTCGGGCAGTGCAAGAGTTCGAGCGGCCGACCACCCAGAAGCAGCTGCGGAGGTTTATTGGCTTGGCGAACTGGTTCAGGGGGTTCACCCCCGACCTAGCGATGCATTTGGCCCCACTGAATGACGCACTCAAGGACCGACAGACGGCCTGGACAGACGAGAGGCAAGCCGCGTTCAGCGATGTGAAGAGAGCGATCGCGGACCACCTGAAGCTGACACACATCGACTATAAGAAGCCGTTGATAGTCAGAACAGACGCGTCGGACATCGGTCTGGGAGGGATTCTATGCATGGAGACGGACAAGGTGTGGTTCAATGGGTGTTGAACTTTTACTGAGGAGAAGACTCGACACAAGGGTGTCGAGGAGAAACTCCTTGACTATTAAATATAACGTAAATCTGTGTAACTTTGGGTAGGACCCACAACACTGCCCCTCCATGCCTGGTATAGGCATGACAGAGAGACTTGACGTCAGCATTTCACCAAAGGCCTGGACGGTGCCACCCGACCGCCAACGGTGACTCATAGGGCTGGCAACCCCATGGCCTGAGTGCTTTCGCATCTAGCTGAACGAAATCAAAATGATGGTATCATGATCTAACTGCGGTACCGCTATGTGAGCTCTGTTTCAAAAATGGTGAAACGTGACGGAGAGGCTTACCACTGCCCCTCCACGGCCTTCCTAGGCCGTCTTCACAAACCTTATACGTGTTATATGCCATTCCATGTAATTCGAAGGCCAAGAACGATTGCTCTAGCAAACACTGCCAATGCTGAGCCCTTATCGCTCATAATCACACAGACGCCGAAAAACGTACTTAGAAGCTCCAATTCGGCTCCGTTGAGGAGTTCTGAGGCTTCTAATTTTCTGCGTCCAACTGTACTTGAATAACAACATCAAACTGACCGGAAGGAGCACTAGGAAGCTCCTAATGCCTTATTACCGACAATAAATGCATGCTTGAAGACTAAGATGACCTTGTTAGTTGTTCCTTCGACCGTTTCCGAGAAATGTGCAGGATATGTCGCCGTCAACTCATTTGATGTCGGACAACACAGCCGTAGAGGCCGTTCTGAAGGAAATTCGTGCCAAAAATCACCGAACTTGGTGATGACGATCTGGCTAGGCCACTTATTGTTGCCCATACGTCCGTTTGTCGTTCCCTTCGCGCTCAGAAGTATCGTGGACGCAAGCGCATGGTCACCGACAATCTGTAAGTAACAAACATCAACCGTGAGGTTATATAGTCACCGCGTGCAAGCCTCAGAACGCATCACTCGCACCCTGACGATGACGACTCTGATGCCCCACGACATCAAGGCCGAGGTTGCCCGACGCCTGGAAGGTTACACCAACTCCATCGAGCTGCCGCTCCAGCGAATCTTTGACGCTATTGAGCAAGGTCGTCTGAACGACGCAGCCGTAGTGCAGGACGTGAAGCTGACCCAGCAGGTCTTGGCTCTCGTGGCTCACTGCCAGGTCGCGCTTGCCGGTGTGAGGGCCCACCTCAAGCTCGGCAAGAAGCGCTTGACCGATGGCGACATCGTGTCGGCCGCGATCCGGGGCCGCGACATCACGCTGGGTGGGTCTTCACCCGGTAATGGTCACTACTCTGCAGCTCTCGTGGCGGCTGTGCGGACTGCCGGCGGGGTCAAGTCGGACACTACAGCGCGCGGATATCTTAACCGCCTGTTGGTCCTCGTCCTCGCACCGGACTACTTCCGTGTCGCTGTCTACGGCATCAGCCGGCGCATCCCGGCTCCCAACGACTTCTGGGCAACCCTGGTCAGCCGCTTGTGCCACGACGGCTACCTGCCCGCCATTGGCGATGAGGCTCACTGGGAGCCGCTTCAGGTCTCTGATCCGGACCGCTACTACACTGTCACGTGCGTAGTCCGTCACGAGTATCTGAAGACGACTTGTGGTCCCGGGTCTTTTGTGTTGATCCTGCAGTATGACGGATACTCGGGACTCAGCATCGTGTCCCTCAACGCTGATCTCTGCCTTGTCCGGTGTGTGCGAGAGTACTTGGCTGAGAACGCCCTTGAGCGCCACGCTGACCCGACTTGGTTGGTCGAGCTGACGGACACGGAGGAGACGGAAGACGAGGAATCTAGCTCTGAATAAATCGTTTGTTCCTCGAGGATACAGCTTCGATGTTGAGAAGTTTTACAGACCGTCACGCTTGGCTTGGTCAGACTTCAAATATGTATCGAGGGCTTCCAAATCTTTGACGTGCGAATAAGGTTCGAATGAAGCCTCTGAATCCTCGAATCCGACCCAGTGTACGAGGTACTCGCGCCTTGACTTGGGGCCCGAGCCTCTAGAGCGTGAGATGCGCTCGACATGCCACTCATCGACGGAAGCGGCTGCGAGGTCATAGATCTGTTGCTCCGAGAGCTTGCCTGGGTCAAATCTTCGCACACGTGCCGCGTCTACCTTGATAGTTGGACCGTCCGCTGACTGACTGAGGTCTTGGACCTCATATGCGACGACAACACCATCACGTTTGACGGCTGCGACACGCCTCATGGGGCCGCGCCAGCCCGGGGGCTAGCTTGCTCGGTGGTCTTGGGTAGTATTTGACCAGCACGAAACGGCTCAATATCTCGCTTCTCGATGAGGTTGCCTTTGCGAGAGCGTCTTCGCGCATGGCTCTAATCCTTGCTTTGGCGAGTTGGATGGCGGCATCGGCTGCGGCTAGCTTCGACTGTGGCGGACCAGCCGAGGCGGCATCCGTGATATAGATCGATGACGGTATTGATAAATTGGCGCCAAACATGATCTCGGCCGGAGTCAACCGGGTCGGGATCCTGGGCATTGAGTTGACCAAGAATTGGGCGACTGGTAGGTGTGCTACCCAATCGTTATTCCTTAACTCCAGCTTCCTGGCTCTGAGGATGCGTTCGACCTCCTTGTTCGCGCGTTCGACGACACCGTTGCTCTGGGGATGGTATGCTGTCGTTATGTGGACGTCGAACCCCATCTCTTCGGAGAGGCGTTTGAACAGAGCGTTTTTGAACTCTGAGCCCCCATCCGATTGGACGACTTCGGGGCATCCGTATCGTAGAATCCAGGTGTTGACCAATGCGTTGGCTGCGTCTTTGGCTGAGGTGCTGTTGACCGGGACTAGCTCTGTCCAGCGGGAGCACATGTCGATCATTACTGTCACGTAGGACAGGCCGTTGACCGTCGGTAGCGGACCCATGGTGTCAATGGCCACACGCCGGAACGGGAGGTCTACAGCTGTATGCAGGCCGTCGGGCGTATCAACAGGAGGGCGGGCCAAGACTTGGCACTCTGGACACGCGGTAATCACGTCGTCTACGACTTGACGGGGAGACAGACAAACCGTCGGCCCTAAGTTGCTCGGTTGTCATCCGGCGAGACAGATGAGCTCCTGCTGTGAGATGAGCGCGGGATACCTGATCCCTCGACGCCTGTTGCATGGAGAATACTCTCGAGAGACCGTCGGCTCCACCGTTGTCCAGACCGGCGATGTGCTGTAGGGTGAAATCTAAATCGGCGATCGAATCAGCCCACCGGCGGACCTTGGCGTTGGTGAACCGGTACATATAGAGTAGGTTCCGGTGATCCGTGAGAATAGTAAAGCTCTCCCAGCACAGGAACTTGCGCCATCGTTGTAACGCTGCGACGATAGCGTAGGCTTCTTTCTCACCGGTACACCAGCGTGACTGGACGTCGTTGAACGCACGCGACATATAGCAAACTGGTCGGCCCTCTTGGAGTAAGACTGCTCCGTACCCGACATCGGATGCGTCAGTCATGACAGTGTGAGGCTTAGTCGCGTCGAACATGGCTAGAGCGTCGGCCGAACATAAAGCTTGTTTCAGATCGTCCAGCGACTTCTGAAGAACGTCTCGAGGGGGTCTGCCGACCGGACATGGCGTCTAGCAGAGGCTTAGCTCGGACCGCGAAGTTGGGTATGTAATCGCGGAAATAGTTGAGGAATCCGTTGAGACCCTGCATGCCCTTCGTGGATGAAGACAGCTTGAGGTTCGCGATATCTTCGGTCCGCTGGGGTGAGATCTTCACGCTGCCTTGGGATATGATCCACCCGAGGAACTCGACCTCTTGCCGACCGAACTGGCACTTATCTCGGCCGAGCTGAAGGTTAAGCTTGTCAACGCGTTGCATGACTTTTTCGAGGTTTCCCAGGTACTCGTCCTCATCCGCACCCATGACGATGATGTCATCAATGTATATGACACAGGCGGAGCCCACCAGACCCTTGAACCCGTCTTCCATCGCCCTCTGGAAGTACGCTCCGGCGTTACGTAAGCCGAAGGGCATCCGTGTATATTGGTATTGACCAAAAACAGTACGGAAGGCGGTTAGGTGACGGCACCGTTCAGAAAGAGGGATCTGATGGTATCCTGCTGACAAGTCTAGGGTAGCGAACACAGACTTTCCGGACAGTTGAGTGAGAACTTCGTCTATGCGAGGGATGGGGTAGTCGAATGGTTCCGTTAGTTGATTGATCTCGCGGAAGTCGACGACAAAACGCGTCTTTCCCCCCTTCTTTGGAACTATGATGGTAGGGCTCGCGTATTGAGACTGGCATGCCTCGATGTAGCGCTTTGCCAGGAGCGTATTAATGTGCTCTTGAATGATCGGGACTTTCGGCGGGGG
The DNA here is from genome assembly GCA_019828565.1 of Carpediemonas membranifera. NCBI lineage: Eukaryota > Fornicata > Carpediemonas > Carpediemonas membranifera. The sequence continues at coordinate 17,738 of JAHDYR010000047.1, read as the reverse complement.
GAACATAGTACGGCCGAATGTGTACGACTCTGTCGCCCTTGAGGACCAAATCATACGGTTCGAGCCGGCTTGGCTCGGTACGGTCCACGAATGTCCGGGCGTAACGCTTGAGGATGTCGGCCTGCCTCTGAGAAAAGGAAGAGGACATGGCTCTGGCTTGCGCGACGTACTTCTCGAATGTAGGTGGTTCGTCGCTGGCTGCGAGCTCGCTGGTAGGCTCAGACAACGAAGGGAGAAGGCCGATCTCCACCATCTGAGGGTAACCCAGGCATACATCGAAAGCGGTCGACAGGACGTAGGCCTTAATAGTGATAGAGCATCCGCGCGGAGTGAATGGCGAGGGCGCTAAGACGAGGCGGAAGGATACCTGACCATCGGCCTCTCTGACGCCGCCCACTGTCTCGATAAGTGTCTTCTCGTGTGAGATCCACTTCACTGCCTTGCCGTGGCAGAGCTTGGGGTCAATGGTTGCGCAGTCAGCGCCCGAGTCGAACAGGACGGACACGACTTGCTTAAGAATGCTAGCCTTGACGGAGGGGAGGACACTCTGACGGGAACCGAGAGAAAACACACAACGAGCTGAATTTACCTCAGAACGGCAGAATTCAGCTCGGTGGCCCGGCTTCTGGCACTTGGAACAGGTTGTCTTCGGAGCAGGGCATCGGCGAGCGGAGTGACCGACCTTACCGCAGTTGAAGCACACGAATGGCTTCTTCTCGTGCTTGGGCTTGTCGATCGGCTTGCCTTTTGAGGGGGCTACGTTCGTGCGGTCAGGCTCGCGTCGATGAGGGTTCTTCGGACCGCTCCCCGTGTGCCGTGTATGGGAGGGCGTGGTGTTGGTACGCTGTGAGTCGGAGACCCCCGCAGCGCCGAAGGAAGCGATCATCTCCTTGGACTCCTTGAGGTCGCGTGACATGACGAGGACATCAGCCATTGCGTCCTTGAGATCCTTGCGCTCCGTTGATTCTCTGACTCGATACATGATGCGACTGTTGTTGGGGAACTTGAAGCAGCGGCTGTACGTCTCCTTCAAGACGTCCTCGGGATCTTCGGGTTGAACGAGCTTCAAGAGCAGATTGAATCGGCGGTTCACTCGAGCAACCTCATCAGGCTCGAAGGACTTGGCGGGGACTCGGAAGAGCTGTAGACGCATGCTCGGGCGAGAAGGTCGAAGGGCAGCACCGAGGCGCTTGAGGACTCGTTCATCTTGGGCTGCGACACGACGTTTCTTACGGAGCTTCGCGGAGAGCAGGAGAGGAGTGTCTTCAACCTCTTCGTCGTCGTTAAGGCCTGCTAGCTCTGCTATGCTAGGCTCGATGAGGTCAATAACATCATCGCGGCCGCCTAAGGCGCGATGATCGTGGAGGTTATCCGCAAAGTCCAAAAGAGCGTCCATGGAGGACTTCTTCAGGAGAGGCGGATTCTTCTTCAGGCTTCTGTAAGTTTCCGTACCCATATGTTTTGGTAGTACTAGTACTGTGGTTCAATGGGTGTTGAACTTTTACTGAGGAGAAGACTCGACACAAGGGTGTCGAGGAGAAACTCCTTGACTATTAAATATAACGTAAATCTGTGTAACTTTGGGTAGGACCCACAACAAAGGGCGAGGAACCAGTCGCTGTCTATAGCCGGGCGTTCAGAGGGGCAGAGACACGATGGACTGTGGGTGAGAAAGAGTGCTGTGCTATCGTTGAGTGCGTGCGGCGCTGGAGAATGTACCTACAGGGCTATCCTTTCCGCCTAGAGACGGACCATCGGAACTTGCTATATATGGAGCGGAAGGCCGCGAGTCAGAAGGTGCAACGCTGGAAGCTACTGCTGCAGGAATTCAGTTTCAACGTGGTTCACGTTGCTGGAGAGAAGAATGTAGTGGCGGATGCGCTGTCACGGGCATTTGTACAGCAAGTAAGGAGCGATAGGCCCGCTAGGACCCGTAGACCACCGCAGCGACTGATGGACGATGAGTTTTACCAGATAGCGAGCGACGACGAAGACTCACCAGTGCAGGATAGCGCGGAGGAAGAAGTCGAAGTCGAGGAACCCAGAGAGGATCACTCTCGCGAGGCACAGGCCGACGCCGAGCGGCGCCGAGAGATGAGCGGGGCGAGCTGACGGAGGATGACAAGGTGCAACTGATCACATGGGCACACCAGGGCGAGGGCGAACACCTGGGGCGTCTGTCGACGTACCACACGCTTAAGCACAAGGGGTACCACTGGAAGGGAATGTGGGACCAGGTGCAGATGTTTGTCTCGACCTGTACCTGTCAGAAGCTTGCCTCGGTCGATACTGTGAAGTTGAAGATGGGCACAGAGATGGTTGACGGCCCGATGCAGAAGGTAGCAATCGATACTATGAAGGTGACGCCGGAGAGCGAGGAGGGTCACAAGTACGTGTTCGTAATGGTGGACCTATTCTCCCGGTGGCTGGAGATCTTCCCGACCAAGGACAAGACAGCGGAGTCAGCAGCAGAGGCTGTAACATGGTGGATTGCGCGTCACGGACCCATGAAGACTCTGCATTCCGATCAAGGGACGGAGTTCCTCAACGAGACTATCAAGGAGATCCTGCAACGTTTCGGCTCTGGCCAGACGACGACATTCCCGTACCATCCCCCTGGGAACGGAGGGTGTGAGCGGGCGAATCGCAGGGTATTATCACGGTTGCGGGGTATGGTGTTGGATTGGGGCGAGCCTGAGCAGTGGCACAAGTATATCCCCATAGTCCAGCGACACCTGAATACTGAGTTCTGTAGCGCCACAGGGACGACAGCCGCAGCTATTATGCAAGGCATGTTCGGCCCAGAGCCGCATGGCACTATGCCAAGGGCGGTGGAGGCGAAGATCCAACTGGACGTAGAGGAGGCGGATCAGGAGCAGCAACTATTCATACGGGACGTTCGGAAGCAAGCCAATGAGGTACAGCAGCGTTTGTTGGCCCAACGTGAGCGGCGCATGCAGGGTTGGACAGTGCCGTCCTGGACAGTGGGACAACTAGTCATGGTACTACCAGGAGTGCGAACAGCGAAGCTATTGCCGACATGGAAGGGACCGTACAAGGTTCTGGGGGTAATGGAGCATGGATGCAAGTTGCAGAGCCTGGAGGACACAAGTTTGCAGATTGACGTTCACAATGACCGCCTGAAGTCATTCCGAGCAGATCGACTGTCGGAACAGCAGTTAGTGGAGTTGAATGGGAGAGATGCTGCAGAGCTGATGGTGCTCCGGATTACGGACCATCGGGACTCCGAGGTCCAGGGCCGTGAGTACTGGGTCGAGTGGGCAGACGGGTCCAGCTCGTGGGAGCCCTACTACGTGGTGGCTCGGCTGGAGGCGCTAGATGCCTACTTGACTGCGGGTCAGCCACGGGAAGGCGGTGTAATGTGATATTTATAGTTGGGTCTGCCCCGCAGGTTAAAGCAGTTCATTCGTTCATTGAGGATCCTAGAAGAGCTACACGTTGGATCATTAAGAAGCATGGCATTGCATCGTCGCTCCCAGTCCTCTCCTGACATCAAGATTCAAGGCATTTCCCGGGGTGCATTTTTGCCTTGCCACATCTGTGCTATTGAAGGGTCAAACAATGTGTTTATACTGCGCAACAGTCGTGTAGCGTTTTCTCGCTGAGGGTAACTGCCGGGTCTACAACGCCTCCAAGGGGGCGACTGACCCCTCCTTCTAACCCTCCTCGACTTGAACAGATTGCCGGGCGCGGTGATCAGTGGCGAGATGCAGTGCGAGTGTGTGAGAGTGTGCAGGTGTGAGACGTGAGTATCGGACCCCGGTGCATTGCTGATTGGCTCGACTTTGGCGAGGCTGATTCATCGAGACAAGACCAGGTGAGGGCACTGGCCATTTTGGTTCAGTACCTTCAGCACAGATGCAACGATCTTGGAGCTTTCAGGAGAAAGACGCGAATAGTGATGAATTACAAAGGTCTACTTTACTTCCTACACACTGAATCCTCATTCATTCATCATCTTTCAGATTTAGAGTGAGCCTTCATCAGGGGTCTCTTCATTTTCGCCTGCAGGATCCACATAACAATATTGCGGCGTTCCAGTAGGAATGCCGGAACCACCGGTATTTCCAGAGTTTCCCATCGTTGTCTTGTCTTCAATCGTGCAGGATAGCAATCTCGATCCTGTTGACCTTCTCGTTATCCTCTCGATCTCATTCTCCATCGCCGTATAAAACACTCATTTAAAACTCCTTGTCCACGATGGCCCGAGCTACGGCAATGTCAGCCAGCACATCAACGCCAGCGGCCGGCAGACCTGTCACATCAAGCACATGGCAGACATCTTCTTTGCACTCCCACAGCATGTCATCGAACCACCTCTGATCCCCTATCCGGCGCAGGGTGTCGACGGCCTCCTTGGTCTTCACCTGGTAGACCCCGATCGCCTCTCCCACACCAGAGACGTCCTTGCCGATCGCCTTGAGTTGACAGGTCAGACGGTCATAGTCTACCTTGACAGCATCGGCCTCGGGGAGCTCAGTTCCCACCACCGCGGGCCTGCTTACCGCAAGGTTGGTCTTGGGGAACGTGACGACGCGCCTGATGACGTCCTCATCCATAACGACGTCGCCGTCGAGGACTACCACACGCTGGTTGGCAGTCATTTCTTCCAACGCGACTCGGGCAGACCCGGACGTCTTGTGTGATAGGTAGTCCTCGTTATCGTGGACAATCACCTCAGGCTCAACGTCCCTGGCGGCCGCTACAATAGCGTCCTTAGCATGGCCGACCACTATATGGATCTCGGATACGTAGCCCTCCACTCTGAGCCGCTGGAGCTGCGAGAGCATGCGGCTGATGATCGTCTGGCCGTGGCCGAGATCGATGAGGGACTTGTGGGCGATCGGATGGCCGAGCTTGGCCTGCTCTAGGCGATCGCCGTCGCCTGCAAGGAGGATGAGTGCGGGGATGGCGTTAGGACCTCCCCAGCGGCCGGTGTTGCAAGCCTTACTCAGTGCCGTCTGGAACCTATCCAAGATATCGTCCGTAATCTCGCCAATCACGGCCGTCTGGAACGCGACACCTGAGAGATACCCCTTACCCCGATATACGATAAATCCAGAGGATCTAAGAGATTCGTGGAAGGCGTCAGGGTCTGCTAGGACCGATCTCGGATACCAAGCGGTGATCAGCCAGCGGGACTGGTGGCGCTCGGGTAGGACGCTGATGGGGCGGATGCCCAGGCCGTTCATGATGCGGAGGACGCGTTTCATGCGGTGCTGAACGTTTTGGACAAAAGTATCGGGGTCCTTTTGGAAGACGCCGAGGGCGACGTGCACGCCTCTAATAAGCGGAATGGCTGGTGTAAAGGGGGTCTCAAGCGTCTGCATGAAGCGGTAGTGTTTCTGGAGGTGGAGGTAGAATGAAGCGCCCGTATGGCAGGCCTCGAAGACGCTCTTACGGCCGATTACAAACGCGAGGCCGGGGGGACCGCAGAGTGCCTTGTTAGCCGAGACGGCGAGGAGGGAGATGTGCTTCATGGGCACGTCCTCAATACCGAAGGCAGAGACAGAGTCAACGAGCAAGGCGATACCAGCGCTGTCGAGACGCTCCGCGAGGCGATCGAAGCAGTTAATGACGCCAACGGAAGTCTCATGGTGCACGAGGAAGACACCCTTGACGCCCAGCTTGACTGCGGTCTCGAACACATCGTCCTGGTCGATCGGAATGCCCCAGCCGGTGCGGTATGGCACGTGGTTCGAGCAGTGGCACTGAACCATATCAATCCAGCGCTCACCGAAGGAACCGTTGGAAACGAGGAGGATACAGTTCTCGCACGGCTCCTGGCTGCGGACAAAGGAGCCTACCATCGTCTCTACGGCGCCTGAACCCGAAGCAGTGAGGATTACAGCATCGTAATCGGGGTGGACGCCGTCTGGGAAAGCGCGCTGGAGAATAAGCTTGCGAGTGTCATTGATAATCTGTGTTAGACGTTGGACGGTGTTGGATTACAAACCTTGTGCATCTCCTCCTCTCTGTGTCCAATCATCGCCTTGCTCATCTCATTGAGCGAAACTTCGGTCATATTGACGGGGCCAGGACACAGTAGATTCCATATCTGCTCGTCTTGCTCATTACCTTCCGTTTCGTTCATCATCCAACGAGATTACTAGCTGGGTTGGTGGAATTGGGAACGCAATTATGGTATACATTTCCTTCATGTATAGCAGTTCCACACCTCGTCTGGATCGTATTCGGCCGTCATCCAGGCTCGCACATCGTCTCCTGCCTTAGGAGCATCGAGGGCAATCGTCCTCCCATGATGAAGAGAGCGAGCCCGACGTACATCGGGCCATTGCCTTGGACACACTATACTACGGGTTTACTAGGGACCAGCAGCTTCCCAAACAACAGGGGCCTGTTACTGTATACAGCAGAGAGGTGCAATGCTGCAACTAGGAGCAGGCCGGCCCCAAAGCCGGTAAGCATTACTGCAAGAGCAAAGATAACAAATTCAAGACCACCGTCTACCCTATCCAACGCCAAAACACACACTGTAGCGGCACCAAGGGCCATCAAGCCCCAGGCTAGATGCAGCAGAGCAAAGGGGAGCGCGGTCCGGCGGGCAATGGGCACGCGGAGTACGACGCAGTAGTGGTCGAACCCTGGTATGCATACGTCAGTCCTGCTGCAATGGTGGGTGTTTGGGGGCCTGGGAAGGTGGCATCGAGGGCATGTTGGGTGTCTGTTAGAATCAAGTTGGGATGAGACTAAATGCCTGGATTGCCGGGATATGTCGATAAGATGAAGAGGATACGATACTATCTTGTACTGCAAGGCTATTTGGGAAAGGAAGAGGAGGAAGAGAAGGCCGAGGACACAAAGCGACGGAAGTGAGGCCGATGAGACGTAAATAAGAAACAAACCGAAGAATAACTGGAGAATATCGAGTGTGAAGCTTGTTATTGAGAGCTTCAAGGCATCGCTGTGGCCAAACCGGCCATTCATATTGTTGACTCTGGTCGGGAACTTTAACTGAGAACAATGCCCCAACAGGAAGCGTTGAGGAGCCAAGTCTGGCGTCAGGCCACGCTTATCGTCTCTCTGACGCAAGTGCAGTGCTGCGCACGCGTTGACCCCACCGAGGACGGTCAACCTGTTCGACGAGGAGGTCCTCAAGCAGATGGTCAGCATTGCCAAGGGAAGAGAGTCCAAAGCAAAGGCAGCGGATCGGTGCAGGTGGATTGGCGACCTGGCGATGTGGAGGGACCCTGACATAACCCCACTCGTCGAGGACTTCAGGGAAGCCTACGTTGGAATTGCAGCGCCATTTCAGAGCTGGTTGGGCGAGTACTCCACAGCCACCCGGGTCTGGCTCTCGCACGCGTCACCCGAGTACCTGACCCGTCTTCGTGCTGGATTAGAACGGGTGCGTCCGCTCCTCCATGATGAGGGTGTTCGACAGGATTTTCTCGACACCCTAGGCGAGCTCGACACTGAGGTTGACGCCATAGCCGCCGATCATGGCAGGTATCATCATCGCATGCATGCATTGCCCGAGGAGCAACGGGTGGGTCATACTGATACTGTGGCCGATGCCCTCGTCGGCGTGCTGTCGTGCGTCACGCGCATGAGTGCTGCAGTGACCAAGCTGGTCACACTCACTCGTGCCGTGAACCTCGAGCTCAGTCATGCCCTGCCAGAGCCGAAGCTCGTCCCGTTCGTGCCGATGGCACCGGTCAGGCCTGGGTTCATGACCCTCGAGCGCGGAGTAACAGCGCTCACCCCAGCGATGAAGAGGCGCCTCCGTGTGCACGTGAATTGGCCGGCAAATAAGAACTTGACCGACGAGCAGGTGGCTGAATACGAGCGTGATCACGGCGACATCACCAAGCTCCGCAGAGTGCTCTCTGTTGCTGTGGCGGTTTGGGTGGGTCGCGAGAAATACAGTGGCGGTCGGGTGGCTGACCGGCCCACGTACAAAAAGGGTAGCAATAACAAGCGGGCTCGGCTCGGTCAGGATGACGCCGAAGCTACTCCTGCCCCGCACATTCAAGCTCTCATGGGCTTCGACCCTGGTGCTCGGTCGCTGGGCGGCTACACGATCCGCCGCCCAGACGGGCAGAGTGTATCTGGCGTTCTCGCTAAGTGTGGCTACACTGCCACCCCCTCTTTCCGCGTGAATATGAGCGCAGCATCGTTCAAAACGACAAGTCTAGAGGCTCTCAAACAGTCGATTAGGTTTGTCCATGAGAACATCGTTCAGATCATCAACGAGGGGATGAGAAAGTGTTTCCGCCGTGCGAGTTTTGCCAATCACTGTCTGCGCCTGAAGCACTTCGCCCGGGCTGGACATCAACTCCTGGATGATCTCGGCGGGCGCCCCCCGGAGCCCATTCATCTCGAAGTCGCGTATGGGGCTGCACTGTTCGGTTCCGCCGGCACTCCCTCCTGTGCACCGTACCGCCACTTTGCTCGAGCACTTCCTGGCATAATGCTCCGGCACAACGTCGTGACTGTCACGATGGTCTCGGAATTCCGCACTTCCATCGTGTGCCCATACTGCAAAGCACACTTCCGACGTGTGGTGCACACACACCGCACCATGCTCTGCCAGAATCCCGCGTGCGAGGGAGCTCCATGGCGCGTTGAACGGCTACGTCGGCATCCCGCAGCAGAGAGACATACTTCTCAATCTCTCTCACCGAGATAAGAGCGCCAGCGAGAACATCCTTTGGTGCACCTTCGATGCAACTTCAGATCAGATAGAGCAATCTCCTTTCCACTACGACTCCCAGAGAGGTGCTCTTCCTCGCTATCATTAACTTGCAAAGTTGAGCAAGCACGCGCTGCAGCGCGCGTGATATGCAGCGCACGATTGATAGAGTATGATGAACCACACTGCGATCCTGATGCTGCTTGGATCACTGTGTGTTTTGGACTCAAGCATTCTTATCCTGCGTGACACAATGGTGAGTCTTCGCCTCCGGGCAAGCTAATTGAAGTGGAGAGACGCAGTGCTTGCACTGTGCACTCTATGATACTTCAAATGGGACCTCGTTAAACATTTAACATGGGACCTCGTTTGGCGATTCGATCGACATCGATGCCTTGCAGGGCACTGCCTCCATGTGCCCTCCAGTGAGCATAACAGGCAAGAACACCTAACCTCTATGAAGATTGCTTTCTTTGGCACAAAGACGTTTGATCGCGAGTCCTTCGATCACAGCAACAAGAAAGAAGACCGTTTCAACTTCGACATCGATTACTTCGATGTTGCCCTCAACTCCAAGACTATCCCTCTTGCATACGGCTATCAGGCCGTTTGCGTCTTCGTCAACGACGACCTTTCCGCCCCGATCCTCCGCGAACTCCACGCCCATGGCACCTCCATCGTCGCCCTTCGCTGTGCAGGTTACAACAACGTCGACCTGTCCGTTGCCCACGAGCTAGGCATGACTGTCGTCCACGTCCCGAGCTACAGCCCCGAGGCCGTCGCCGAGCACACGGTAGCCCTCATGCTTACCCTCAACAGGAAGACACACAAGGCGTACCAGCGTACTCGGGACGCCAACTTCAACCTGGACGGACTAGTCGGCTTCAACCTCTTTGGCAAGACTGTCGGCATCGTCGGCACCGGCAGAATCGGCATTGCCGCCGCGAGGATCCTTCGCGGGTTTGGTATGAAGCTTCTAGTGCACGATCCCTACGTCAACCCGGCCGCTGAGGAGCTTGGCGCCGAGTACGTCGACCTCGACACGTTGTTCAGACAGTCCGACGTCATTACTCTTCATTGCCCCCTGTTTGAGGCTAACTACCATCTTCTCAACGCCGAGGCGTTCGCCAAGATGAAGAAGGGCGTCATGGTCATCAACACCAGTCGAGGCGCGTTGCTGAACTCGGTTGACGCCATCGAGGCGCTGAAGGATGGCACCATCGGCGCACTCGGCCTCGACGTATACGAAGAAGAGAGCGAGCTCTTCTTCCAGGACAAGTCGAACGAGGTCATCCCGGATGACGTGTTCAGACGGCTGTCGGCATGCCACAACGTCTTGTTCACCGGTCACCAGGCCTTCTTGACGAGAGAGGCTCTCGTGGCCATCTCTGAGACCACACTGACCAACCTTGCGCAGGTCACAAGCAATGAGGAGTGCCCTAACGTCCTCCGCCCACGCATGTAAATACTTCCGGATAGATGGCCAAGCTATGGTGATGCAATGTGAATTTGGACTGAGCAGGCTGTAGCTGACTGCCGTGTGGAGGACATGAATGGTCTGAAATGCACCTGGGCGACTCAAGACCTCGGTTAATGGGGATGCCAACGGCATCACTTCTAACCCTGCTTGCAGGTACAACCAATGGGGGTAGAACATTTACTGGTGGTTTGATCTCAAACGTGCCTCTAATGTTCGCCCGGCTTGGGTCCGAACCGGGCAGTGCTGGCTCGCACGAAGGTTTGCGCTGTTCAAGCTTCTGTCCCTGACTTGCGACACCGCGCCAAAATCGATCAAACGAATTTTGCGTCCACGCTCCCCGCGCCGGAGTCGCGTCAACGCATCTATGCGCCTCTCACTCGCAGAGTACTCCTCATTTTGAGAAACTAGCAGGTTAAGGATACGCGCAGTTTAAGGTCGCAGACAAATGTCTGCAAAAGCTCGATCACCGGGACTTGAACCCGGGTCTCCGCGGTGACAGCGCGATATACTAACCACCTATACTATGATCGAATGGAGACGTCAGCTCCGGCGTGAGATAATGGAGCATGGGCGATGGATCTGCCTGATTCGATTTATTCGAGCCGAACGAATCGGGATCGAATCAATTACGGCCAGATGGCTGAAGAAACCGAGAACAACACCGGGGACCGCACGCCTGAAGCAGAGAAGATCCCAGATCCGCAGAAGCGCATCAACGAACTAACAGGCGAGTTATTGACGCTTCGAGATTTAATGTCGCTGGAGTGGCGCCACCCGGACTCACTAGCCATGCGTAACGAGTCCGAATGGCTGCAGATGCTCTACAGGGACATCGTCCTCCACCCGAGCTGGACAACCGAGACGATCAAGCTTCAGCTAATGCTCCGTCATGAGCTTCTCCTCATTAAGGACATCAATGGCTTTCACTACGCCGACGCAGTCAAGGACTACGTCAGAGCCCGACGTTCCAGGATCCGTGATTCCGAGAGCCTCACCGTCCTCATCGCAGAGGCCCGCTCCAGTGCCAGAGTCGCCCCCAAGAGCGATAAGCGCCCCAGAAAAAACTAATTGTGCAAGACCATCAATCAACCGAACCACCACTCCCCACAACCCGTCGAGCGGGTTCTCTCCGCCACTCAGTGGCCGCGTGGCGGCGCTTGGGAGCGCCATCCTGTGCCGGGGCGAAGAGATTGGAACATTTACATAAACTGCGGACGTGGATGCCTTATGACATCCTACCCCCCTTAAGCTTGAGCTTGTGGGACTTGAGGTAGTCACGTGCCGCAGTGACGTGGCGGAGCCCGTCAGCGGGTTCCCATGTGGGATCGTAGTCGCCCTCCCAGCAGACGAGGAGCTGCAGTGTGCCGTTGCGGCGACGGTGCTTCTCGATGCCTTGCACGACGTACGTCTGCTCGTCGGAGGCGGCGAGGTTCTTCAGGCGGCTGAGCCCCGACTTGGTGTTGAAAGGAAGGACCTGGTCTACGTGAGCCATGAAGGGGGCGCTCTCGAAAAGGTCGACCAGCTGAAGGGTGTTGTTGTCCTTGATGGCGAGAATCTTGAACGGGCCGGCGAAGCCATGCAGCTTTGGGGTCTTCGTCCGGTTGAGCAGGACGAGGTCGCCTTCCTTGAAGCTAGTCGGCTGGCGGTCGGCGTTGGCCTTGGCGAGGCGCTTGTCTACAGTCTCGCGCTGCTTCTCGGCCGCCCTAGAGGTCAACTTGGAGAGGTGGGCTCGAAGTAAAGTGATGTAGGCTGAGGCTGAGGCAAGGGGCGAGTCATTGTCGCTCGGTCGGAGGATTCTAGCGACTGTGGAGCTGGGGTCGAGTTGGTCTCCATACAGCATGGCGTGGGGTGTGACCCCAGTGGCGCTGCAGGTGGTTGTGTTCAGCAGCAGCTGAACTACCGGAAGGAGGTCGCTCCAACGGGAGAACTTGTCGAATTGGAGGATCAAACAGCGAAGATGCTTCATGACCTCCGCGTTACGACGCTCTACCAGCCCATTCGACTGAGGGTGGTAGGGGAGGGTGAATTGCTGGGTGATGTCCGCGCTTTCGAGCAGGGCCTTGACGACGTTGCCGGTGAACTCAGGCCCGTTGTCGGACTTGATGAACAGGGGAGTCCCATGACGGGTAATCACCTGGCGCCAGAGGGCCTCTGACGCTGCATCAGCTGTGTTCTCGTCCGTCGCGGCCAACTCAGTGTAGCGAGTAAACATATCGACCATAACTGTGATGTATCTGGAGCCGACTGCGTCTGCCGGGATTGGACCAATAGTATCCACTGCGACAGTGTGGAACGGTTTGTACACTGCTGTTGTGCGGAGCTCTGCCTCGGCGAAGTTGCGTAGGCGAGCTTTCTGGCACTCGTCACATGAGGCGATGAACTCCTCGACATCTGCTGTGCAGCCTGTCCAGGTATAGCCGTCTGCTCTCAGGCGTTCGATGGTAGCCTTGGCGCCGTGGTGTCCTCTGTGGGCGATCTGTATCAGCTCCTTTCGGAGGGGTCTGCACACGGTTGAAGTAGGGATGACGACGAGGCCGTCCTTGCGGCGAAGACCGTCGCTGTCTACGGTCAGCTTGGAGACGGTAGAGTCGTCTGTCTGGTGTTTGATGAGTGTGTCATGGTAGCGGGAGTCAGTCGTGATGGCTGCGACAGTGGGCGAGGTCGAGTGACCGCAGCGGCTCAGCGCGTCTGCGACTGCGTTCTGTAGGCCGGGAACGTGCTCGACATCGAACTTGTAGTCTGCTAATGTCAGTCTCCACCGGTTGATCTTGTCGTTCTCGGATGACTTGGCGATCATGTAAATAAGATTACGGTGGTCGGTCCGTAGGAGGAACCTCTTCAGGCGTAGGAGGGGTGACAGGGTCGGGTGTGTAAGGCAAAAGACAATGGCAAATAGCTCCTGCTCACACGTGGCCCAGCGCGACTGGGTTGACGTGAATGTGTGAGAGAAGTAGGCGAGGACCTGTGTCTTGTCGTCCTTTGTCTGCCATAGTACGCCGCCTGCTCCGATGTTGCTAGCGTCTGTCTCGAGCGTCCAGTCGGCGTCGGCGTCCGGATGTGCGATAAAGAGATCGTCAGTGAACAGGGTCTTCAGGCCGTCGAAAGCGGCGTCGTGCTCCGCTGTCCATTCCCACAGACGGTCCTTTTGCAGAAGATCGTTGAGAGGTCTCATGTACTCGTGTCGTGTATGGGGAACGAATGATGCGAGGTACTGGAACTGTCCGAGGACTACGCGAAGCTCGTGGACGTTGGTGGGTGCAGGTAGATCGCGTAGGGCTTGGGTCCTGGCTGGGTCGACGTGTACTCCGGCCTGGTCGACCGTAAAGCCGACAATCTTGGCGCTGGTGGTGCCGAAGACTCCCTTCTTGGCGCTGAACTGAACGCCTGCAGCGTCCGCGCGTGTGAGCAGGTCGCGGAGAATGCGTAGGAAGGAGTCATCGTCACGGGCGTAGATGAATATGTCGTCGATGTAGGGGTTGGCGCCCTTGTACAACAGTGGGGCGAGCATGCCTTCGATCTCCCGCTGGAAGTGAGAAGGCGCGTTGCAAAGGCCGAACGGCATCCTGAGGAATTCCTCGAAGACGCCCGGGGCGGTGAAGGCCGTCTTAGGCACGTCGTCTGGGTGCATGGCCACCTGCCAGTAGCCCGACGTCAGGTCTAGCGTCGCAAAGCGTGTGCAGCCCGACGCGAGGTTGAGGAGTTCTCGCATGTTGGGGATCGGGTGCCGGTCGGGTACTGTCCAAGAGTTGAGGCGGCCGTAGTCGATACAGAGACGGTAGGCGTCGCCCTTTGCGACCAGGACGATGGGGCTTGCGTAAGGCCCCTCAGAGGGCTGTGTGATCTCGTCCTGGCGCAGGCGCTCGACGTATGGCAACAGCCACTCCAGCTTCTTCGGGTGTAGGTTGCGCGGGCGAAGACGGATCGGAGGGGCGTTGTCGTAAAGCGGGATGCGCATAGGGGCAAACGAGCACGGCTGTTTGCTTATGACGGGGTCGAATAGGTGATCGAACCGACGGAGGATCGAATGTAGCTCGTCGGTCTGGGCCTTGGTGGAGAGCTCGTGTATCTCACACGCGTCGGTGTGAAACTCGCTTGAGGGAGACGGCCTCGACGGGGGCGTCGAGGTACTTGTGGAGTGGGAGGCCATCGGTGGCGTCCTCCGGGCGTGAATCCGGAAGAAGTGGGATGTGGAGGCCACTCTCGGAGAGATAACCGAGCGCGCGAAGCACGTCGCATCCAATGAGCACACGTTCAGTGGCGCGCGTCATGATGTAGAGGATGAGATCGACGATGACGTTTCCAGATGTGCTGGGCAACGTGATCCGCGCTTGGACGTAGTGAGTGATGAGGATGGGCTCATTGGTAACGGACTGAACAGTAAATGGCTTTTCAAGCTCATGTGTGACGAGTTGGAGCGTCTTAACGGAGGTTGTGGAGATGATCGTGATTGCGGAGCCGCTATCGATCAATATCACCTGTTCTTGGTCATTCACAGCTCCCTTAACTGAGAATGCAGTTGAAGCGGCAACTTCTTCGATAAAGGCATCATCACAAGCATTGTGTGCGACTTCGACTTCGTGGACTCCTGGACGAGAGTTGATCAGCTTGGATCTGTCCCGGAGCACCATGTTCCCAGCGCGTCTCTCGTCGGGGCGAGGCTGTGGCTGCTGGGATGACTGTTGCTGCTGCTTCTGAGCAGCTGGTGCCGGCTGTGGCTGAGCCGGTTTGTTGGCCGCTTGGGGCTGGCGTTGCGGCTGAGGTGCCGGTCTGGCGTCGCGGGCCGCGGCGGGATCTGGTGTTGGCGTTCTGGCTATGTTTCGGGCCAGTGCTGGAGCTCGTGATGGAGCTCGTGCTGGAGGATGTGATGGATATGTCTTGAATCACGCTTCCGAGGACTTCACGGGCGTCAATGGCGTGCAGTATGAGCTCGCGCGTGTGCACAAATAAGCTATCGATGTCCCGGGCGCCAGAGAGGTCCCACTTTTGCTGAATACGGTTGGCAAGTGAGACCGGGCGAAGGGCGGCGATAAAAGCTTTGGCGATGATCTTATCGAGTCCGCGGGTGGGGCTGGCTTTTCTCGGGGTGTCCTGCTCACTCGGCGTGCTGTCTGGCTTCTGGGTGATGACCTTGCTGAGGGCGGCCTCGTCTTCATCCACCTCGGCGGGCTCGGGCTCTGGCTTGGCGCCGAGCTCGGCGTTGAGAAGGGCATGGGCGTGGGAGCGCAGCTCCTCGGTCTCAGCCATGAGACGAGATACGGCCTCGATCGTGGACTTGGTTCGGTCCTGCGTGAGGGCCCGGATTTCTTGGATGGTTTTCTCAAGGGTTCTCGGGAAAGAAAGAGCGGTGATTTCGGCGAGAAGTTCTGCGTCGTTGAGTGCTTCGACGTCGACGTTGCGGACAAATCGGACATGACTGACTTGATCCTCGGTGAGGCACTCGTAAGCCGTTATGACGGTTGTGGTAGGAGCATGCTTCTGCGCGAACGTGAGGGCGCGTTTGAACGCGCGAACGGACTCTCTAGAGAAGTCCGATAGTGATGGCGGAATCCAATTATTCATTTCGGAAAGTGATCACTGTGCCGGGGCGAAGAGATTGGAACATTTACATAAACTGCGGACGTGGATGCCTTATGACAATCCGACGTGGTCTCTTGGGTTGGCGACGGCATACCCATCGAACTGACACAACAACCGAGCAATCCTCGAATATTCCATCTCCCAGAGAAGGACTTAGCCAAGCTCGATCCGCTGGTGCGCGAAATGCTCTCATCGGGTGCCATACACCGCGTCTCATCACCACCGAAGCTCACATGTCCTCTCTTTCCAGTCCCGAAGGGTACAGACAAATGGAGAGCAGTCCACAACCTCATACCGCTCAACAAGGTCTCCAAAGAGCGCCGTACGTTCCGCTTGTTCGGTGCCAAGAGAGCAGTTTTAAGCCTTGCGCCAGGAGACATGATGATGTCGCTAGATCTCCATGCAGGCTACCACCACGTGTCCATTCACCCATCATCGCAGTCCCTCCTAGGCTTTATTCACCGCGGCGTCCACTATCAGTTCACAGTCCTCCCATTCGGATGGTCCGCGGCGCCATTCTACTTCCAGAAGATCATGATTACCGTAGCGAAGATTATCAAGCGCCATTGCCGCGGTGTAGGAGTTGCCGTCTATCTGGACGACCTTCTATTCTTCGGGAAGAAGAAGGCCCTTCTGCGCGAGCGCCAGCGCCTCCTGGACATCATGAATCAGCTAGGCTTTATCATCAACCACGACAAGTCAGTCCTAGAGCCCACCACAGTCCTGACATACCTCGGCATGCGCATCGACTCAGCTGCTCGGGTCATTTCCCTAGACTCGAAGAAGCGCAGCAGATACCGCCAATTGGTCGAGAGTGCGCTGATAGAAGGCAATATGAGCAACAAGAGGTGGCAATCCCTCATCGGGAAGCTATCCTTCGCATCTCTGTGCTTCCCCGACGGCCGCGCATGGCTGAGACCTCTTCAGACAGCCACCGAGACGGAGAAAGGCTTTACGAAAGCCGTCCTCATGGCCCTATCGTACTGGAAGCAACTGCTGAGCAGCGAAGATCATCCTCCCCGCTCCTTCGACTCCCTGATCAGCATGTGGGGCGCAAGCCCGGCAATCGACATCCACATCCAGTCGGACGCCTCAGAAAAGGGCTTAGCTGCCATTATCAGGGACGGCTGCAAGCAGACGATCGTATCCTCCTCCGTCTCCCCCAACAGCCCGCTCCAGAACGAGTCCATTGCGGTGAAAGAGTTCTTTGCGGCGACGAACGCCGTGGAGACGCTCCTTCCACATCTAACGGACAGGGAGATCACCGTATTCATCGACAACAGCAACGCCTGCGCCTGGTTGAACAAGCAGGGATCAACGCGAGCCCCGCCGATGATCCAGGACGCTTGTCTCACCCTCTTTTCCCGCTTGGCCGCCTGCCAGATCACACTGAGAGCCCAGCACGTCAGCGGGCACCTCAATGTCTCCGCAGATGCTCTGTCGAGATACCAGCGACTGGAATGGCGGACACCACGAGGGATCCTCGCTGCCATACTGGAGGAGTGGGGCCCTCTCGAGGTCGACGTGACTGGTGGGAGGGACAAGGAGTTACTACTTCCCGGCTTCGTCGAGCGTTCGCTCACGCTGGCCGAGAGCGGCATGAGCTCGGAGTGGCGCAGCAAGAGAGTCTTCGCAGCACCACCATACGCCCTTCTTCCAGCCGTAGCCAACCGACTGGCCCTCATTCGCGCCTCTCACCAGCCTCACATCCGAGGCATACCAAGTCTGCAGTGGTCGTGGTGATGCCCGACGTCCAGTCCGAGGCGGTACGCCGCATCAAGGGCCTCTCCCCCTTCAAGAGAACGTTCAGGGTCTACGCGGAGGACATGAAGGACTCAGAGCTCCAGAACATCCTCGTGGGGGAAAAAGCCGCGGCTCCTCGCCGTCTTCGTGCCGACGACGCCGCTTTCAACGCAGTACTAGGTCTAGACGAGCTCAAAAGGCTACGTGGCAACGACCAGGCGTGACACGGCGGGTGTCGTCTCCCAGTTCCTGACCTTCCGA